>JAOTQY010000014.1:11578540-11594754 GCA_026413445.1 Dolichallabes microphthalmus
TCGGCTTTTTTGATCGGCGCTTTTGGGGTTCGCCGATCAAGCTGTTTTTAGCCAATATCGGCCGATCATGATCGGTGACCGATCGATCGGAGCATCACTAGTCCTAATATTCTTCACAACTGCTCCCCCTCTCATGTGACTTGGCTTAAGTATAATCAAGCTAAAAGCTTCACTTGACTAGAGGTTATGTTCTACATGTAAATACACTCACTGTGAGCTTGTGCTTTGACTGCTAGGGCTGCTATGAGAAGGCTGTGGACTGGCTGGATGATAACAAACACCTGCTCGGCACTATCGCCATGTGTGTGCTGGTCATACAGGTACTGAAAGCAGCAGAAAAACACCCACACACCTGTTGTACAGATACAAGCAAGGGGTCTGGTTCATCAGTCTGTCAGTAAAGTTGTGTGAAAATGTTTGCACGAGCCAGGCCGAGCTAAAATTTTATATGTAAACTTGTATATAAGCAGTAAATACATTTGTTTGTGTGTTGGTAAATTGCAAGTCGAATGTATGCCGTAGCTCATGAAAGGCAATGTTCAAAAGTGCAAAATGGACAATGAAAGGAGAATCTCTCAAAGGTAGAAGTTGAACTACTTTTAAATCATCTAAAAAAAAAGTTTTTAAAAATATTATTTTGCAACGTATCACAGAGTCAAAGCACCTGAAAAGGCCAAAATATAGAAAGAAATTACAGAGCTGTTTTTGTTTCTGTAATGTTTCCAGCACTGTATAAAGAGGGAGAAAGAAAAGAGTTTGACACAATCAATGATGAGGGATTTTACAATGGAACTGACTTACAGTACTGGCGAAAAAGTCTTGAGCCCTCCCTCATTTCCTCATATTAAATTAAATGTTGATTAAATGAGAAATAGGATGTTTCACACATGTTTTAATGCAACAGGCTGCAAAGTGCCTAAAGATCCCATTTAAACATTGGTAGTTCAAGTAACTGCCCGAGCAGCAGCCTCATTTCTCCTCACGTCTGTTCCAACCACTCAGCATTCAGCATCACCAGTATACTAATCACCGGCCTGATCATCTGCACCTCAGATGTTTCTCACTGGGTCATGCCGTACGTTAGACCATTTTTATGCTTGAATGATGTTTGGCTTAAAAAACAAAGATTCCATCATACTCTAAATATCTGTTGCCTTCTATGTGCATCATGCACTGAGTGTTCCAGTAATATCAGTTCCGCCATTTGTGCCCTAACTTACCAGCAGTACATCTTGATCGGAATACTAGCTTTATTCGTTTAAATATGGATGTGTGTCTGCCTAATATTGCGTAGGTCCCCCTTGGGGCAATAAAACATTTCTGACCCTTTCAACACATGAACTTCACAAGACCTCTGAAGTTATGTTGTGCTTTGGCGCCGAGATGTCAGCATCAGATACTTTGGTAGTTTCATGTATTAAAAATGAGCCGGCAGGTTCCTGAGTGGAACAGAAAAGCGTTCGCCTGATTAAACATGGTCAGGAGTTAAGGAAGAACAACTGTTCATACTACCTGGGTGGAGAGGAAGGCGTATTCTGTCTCACCTGTCAATCACAGCAACACTTGTCAGTGTATAGTGTCTATGAGCTCAAGAATTTGGAAAAAGAAAAATGTTGAAAAACTGGCAGACAAGAAAGCATGCATTAGCCACAATTTTTTAAATGTAGACCGTATCCTGTCTCAGCTCTACACTGATGTCATTTCCTGTCCTGCAGCTCCTCGGCATGGCGTTCTCCATGACCCTGTACCAGCAGATTCACAGAGCGGGGAAGAAGTACAGTGCCTAAAGGGAACGGACTTAGACTTCATTAACGAAAACACTACAAGAAGCCCTCGAAATGTTTAGAGTCCAGTTTGCTTCCTGCATCTGTACATTTCTGGACACTACCAAGAATGTTAGATTATATAATAATACATTGAACGCAGTACGATTTTATAATGTATATGTGAAAACATGTTTCCCGAACACGTGTTATTGGCATAACTCATATCTGGGAGGAAGCAGCTGCACATGAAATATAAAAAAAAATAAATATCTTGGCTCCTCGAAGTCAAAGAAGATGGGGATTTCTTGCTCAATGCTACAGACTGCCTATTTGTATAATAATGTACCTTCTCCCCCCACACATACTGTACATCATTTCTCATATACTGAATATAAAAGCATGTAACACAGATCTCTTTCGAGGAGCTAACTGTATAGTTGCACACATTGTTCACTTGCCCTGTCTATCCTATAAATAGATGAATATAATCCTGTTTCTCATGTGCGTGTTTGTGTGTGTGTGGGCAGAGAAAAGTTTCCCACCAAACTATCACTTTGCCTCTGGGCCGCTGTGGATCAGTTCCGCTCTCTCCTTTTTGCCCTGTCTGGTTCTTTTGTTCTGATATTCACTGATCTTTTCAAAGTTACTCTTCCTCAGCCGAGGTGACGAGCTCTCCCAGTGCAGATTATGAGATTCAGAGAGAGACGGATAAGCACAGAGATCGATAACCGTCTCGAATCAGAAGCACAAAAGGAACGGTAGTTCAAAAGCTGGTTTTAGAAATAGCCCATGTTTATAAAGTGTATACATATTGAGCCGTAATCATTTCCAGCTGTCCCTTGTGTGCTTGTGATTTGTTTTAACAATGATTCATTTCGATATTATAAATCAAGTCACGATCTACTCGTTTTTTTCTTTTGGGAGTTAAAAAAAAGTGTTTGTTTATACTTCTTTTATGATTTTTTTTCTTTTCTTTTTTATATGTACGCATCAGAGCTGGACTGCTTCTGACCAGCAGCCAATATTAAGGGATTTATCTTCTCTATGATTCGAGTGAGAAATTTCATCATTGGTTAAAGGTGCAAAAACCAAACTAGTCTTCCAGTACGCAGGAACATATTTGCTTTTCCAGCGATTTTGAACAAGTTAACGATGGCGAGGTGGTGGTGTTGGCTCACTCCTTGCAGGATTATCAGTTCGATCCTGGGTTGTTATTTGTTTTGTCTGGGTTTCCTCTAGAGTCTCTTTCCACCTTGCAAAAACGTTGTGTTGGTCTGGTGTCTAAACTATTTAATTGCTCTTAAATCTAAATATGATGATGTTCACCCCGCTCTTTTTTTTTTTTTTTTTTTTTTTACTTTGTAGCAAATAATTGCTGCAGTGGTGGACAGTGCTCAATGGGCAGTGCTGGCTCGAACGGTTAAGGCTGTGATTTACTTCTCAAAAGGTCGGGGGTTCGAGCACCAGCACTGCCAAGTTGCCACTGTTGAGCCCTTGAGCAAGACCCTCATTAAAAAAAAAAAAAAATTGTTTAATAGTTGGACCCTCACTGGACCCGGTGATCTGCTGTGGTGAGCCCCAAAAATAAGGGGAAAAAATGTTTGCACTTAACAAGCTGTTGTACTTGGCTAATTGAAAGGAAACATGGAGAGTGGTCATTGAGAAGCCCTTAGTTTCAGACAGCTGTGTAGAATCCTTAAGTAATTCCCTGTGTGAAGCAAACTGAAGGAACCTCATGACTGATAACTACGCTGTCCTGAAAGAATTTGTACTTGTCGTGATACTGTTTGTTTTTCTGGACAATTACGGATTCCAAGGACACATTCGATTCTCATTCAAGGTTTTAGGAATCCTGCACACTTTTTTTTTTTTTTGGTGCATTGGGGTTCCTTAAGGATTCTTACAACACTTGTTGGTTCTTATTTTAAATTACATTTTATTTACAGTATATAGCTTTTGGTCATTGCATAAAGGTCATTGTTGCAAAGCAGCTTTAAAGAATTCTTTATAGAATAAAAAAAGTTGTAAATTTTTCAAATTTATTTCCTATGTCATCATGTGGCCACTGTTCATGACAATAGGTTCATCATCATCATGAGTGTTCCTCTTCTCTTTGGGCAAACAAAGAATAATTATCTGTTCACAGAACTGGGTGTATGGTTAATTGGTTTCAAGTTACTATAGAACCAAGAATTCTTCAGTTTGTTTCTCTGGGACAACATTTAGTGTTTGTTTGTAGGCCTTTACGAAGTGAAGAACCTTTAACAATCCACAGAAACTGTGTTGAGGTGATGTAAAATCTATGCTAGACTAGAAGTTACCACCTAACGGCGCCAATTCATGAAGAAATAAATTGAATTCTTTAAGGGTCCTTTGGATGATGACGCTAATGATGAACCTTTCTTTAAATATTTTTTAAATAGAAATCTGTTTCTAGTCTACAGTATTTAAGGAACAATAAAGCTAATTTCTAAGGAAGTTACATAAGGAACGTCCCAACATTCTTGACCGTATTTGTTAGCCTTGACTGTTACAGTTTCTAAGGGCTTATTAGACTCCGCCCCCAGGGCTCAAGGAATCATACCCACCTTTAAGGCACCTTAAGGGTTCTTAGGATGGTTTCTGGTTCTTCGTAAATAGTTCTGCTTGAGACCTTATATATAAAGAAAAAAATATGGGTTATATCCTTCAAGAGTTCTCCAGAGGGGGAAACTAAAATGAATCTCACCTAGATAGAACAGTTCTTGTATGTCCCTGGTCAATCCAAGACCCTAAGAAGATCTAAGGAGCAATTCAGTGTAGCAGTGTAGTGGCTTGTTTTGAGGTGATGGGATTAAACCAAACAATCCACAGGATACTCAGGTGGGAATGTACAATACTGAACACAGGCAGTACATCATGATCAAACGTAGGAGACATCTCTGACTTGTCGTGTGTTTTTCAAGGGTTAACAGTTCTTCCTTCATCAAAGGGTATCTAAAGAGCTTACTTTTCAGAGAGGGAAACCTGCTGATATAGAGTGCTACAGCTTTTAAGGATTTCACCCAGAGGAATTAACTTGTATTGCAGGAAGCGGATTTTTGTTTGCCTAAGAATGTAAGTATTTTGGTTCCCCAGAAGATCTTTGTTCCATCTTCTTGCTATATTTTCCCATACAAGTCCTGTTGCCCAAGGAAGATGCACCACTGTCGCAAATACTGTAGCACGTACCAGTAATACACTCGAGAGTGTAAAGCATTCTGAAAGTTTATTAAAGCATCAGCTGAACATTATAAGGGAAAAATTTAACATAAGAGAAATATGTCAACGAGGAATCAAAACACACAGCAATACAAAACAGGAAATAGAAAACTTACGAAGACTACAGCTCTTGCCCTCCACAGTATCCATGGCAACACAAACTTAAGGGGTTACATGGCACTCTAGCAGTCAGGGGCGGAAACTAGCACTGTGCAGCGAGAGCCTGCCTATGGCTCCCTCTGTCAGCTGAGCACTGGGTGCTCTGTTCATCTAGTCTGAGCTTTTAGTGTTGAATGATGAGCTTCTTTTTTTTTTTTTAAACCTTCTCACAGCTTCGTATACATGATGCAAAAGTTGTAAAAGTTTGTATTCTCCTAAAACCAAGTGAAGCCAAGAAATAACCTGAATTTATAACTATAAATTATTTTAATGTGCTCGGTTTTACAGAAGTTGCATCATCAAAACAACGTTCAAATACTTTCTATTAATGTGTTTATATTAGAAGAATCTGAATGATCAGATCAAAAGTTTGCATCTCTAACTAAATGTACGAGGGGTGTTCAAGTCAAACTGGGTCTCAGCCGAGTATGCAGTCGATATACTGTATAATTCTCGATTCTTATTTATACTTCAAAGTATATTCATTACATTATATAAAGTTTCCCTATATAAAGGTTCCTGGGAGGCCAGCGTTTCAGACATGAAGCAGGCAGTCCGATCACGGCTCTGGCACATTGTGAAATCTTTATACCTTGATAGCATCCAAGCCCTGTTGAAACTCTGGGATTAGTACATAAGTGTAACAGGGGAAAATATATAGAGAAATAAAGGGAGTTTTTACTCTCATAACTGTTCTGTTATTCTGCACATTTAAAAATCCTGGTTTAGCTTGAACACCCCTTGTAATTTACACAAGTTGTCTAGCATAACTGTCTTTAAATTCATTTGTATCCCCTAATCAGCTTTTGTATCCTACTGTTTTTCTTGACATTTTGAATTCTCTTTAAATTCTTTTGGGGTTGGTTTTCCTAAAATGTTGGATTCCTGTCTAATTTGAGGATGGACTGAATGATCAGGGCTAGTTCCCAAAAGTATATGATGTAGTTCAAATGAATTTGCTGCTGGTACTGTTTCCTTTTGCTTTACGCTGGTCTTGGGAGCTAATAGAGAAGATGAGGGGGGAGAAATGGAGGAGCTTCATTGAGAAACCATCAGAAGCATAAGAAGCTTTTTTCCACCATTTCTTTTTTCCACGTATTGGATCCCGTCTGAAAAAAGTACCTTGCCATGTCATTCACCAGTATATGCTTGGCTTTTGTGGCAAAATATTTTTTCTTTCTGCCTGCCTTATCTGATTTTCTAATAAGCAACAGTCATGCATCTGCATGGGGGATACAAACTTTTGCACTTGACAGTAATTTTATGTATGCTTCGAAATATAACATTCAACAGTGCTCTCAGTTATGTAACCAGAAATAACCTGACGCGACGGTGTTGTTGGAGACAATGACACTTGTTCGAACTCATCATTAGTGAATGCTTGTAATCCTTTAAAGATGGCGTCCTGGATCGCAGAGCGGTTTGGCACGTGTTAACGGACTGGTTTTGATAAGGTAAAACTGCACAGTTTCATCTTAAACCGCTAAGCTCAAAGTTCACATCACCATGCAAAAAACACCATCACCCTCTCTTTCTCACTGTTGATTGATAAATACAGCTTCTTGGAAAGAAACAGTAAGGTCGTACAGTATGTTTTGGCATGATGATGATGATACAGCCTGTGCATACTGTTTAGTGCTCACTGGAATGCTGATTTAAATAAAGTGTGGGATTTATTTTGAATGAAGTAAAAGAAAAAAAAGACAATGATTTGGCGGGAATCAGCTCTCCACCTGTATTGTGGAATCTACTGACGAATCGTGTGTAGTTCAATTGATATAGTCTTTAATTAGGGAGCAAAGGATCATCGTGTGAAGAGTGTACATGGATGTACTGTGTATGTGCTGCATATGAAGGGCATAAGAAACAGTTGAATAAAAAAAAAAAATCTCCAAACTTAGACAGAGCAGTTTAGGATGAGTAAAGAGATATGGGAGAGCCTGAATGCCCGAGCACCCGGCTGCAAGTCTCTCTCTCATTCTCCCTCTCTTTATGTAGAGTGCGTTGCTGTTCGTGTTGGTGCTGTTGTTCGGCTCCTCCCTGACGCCATCGTTCTACCCCCAGACCCATTTCTCTGCATGAGACGACTTCAGCTGTACCGATTCACTGCTCGTTCCTTCTCCCTGTTAAACACGAAACACAAGAATTTCTCCACATTGCGTTCAGTGTATTCATTTTTATGTTGTGAACCTAGAACAAAAAATGCACATACCAGTAAAACACTCACTCGTTCACTCACTCATTGGGCCTGGGTAGATTTGAGTTTATGCTTTAACAAAAGACTGAAGAATTTGAAGAGTGCTCTGTAAAAGACGAGTCTTTATGATGAGAATAACATCATCTAAAGGCTAGATCTATGGTCATATGAAATGTTCAAATAGGTCTCCAGTGTGCACGTAAAGTTTGTTCTGTTTTCCTCTTTTGTATTGACCGGGACATAAACAAGCTGATTAGATTCACCCCCTAATGTGACCTCAAAGAAAACCTTCCTCTGGTTTGTTTCTCAGCTCTGCTTTCTTTCTGGTGGGACGCGGCCTGGCACTCATTTCCTCAGACACTGAAACAGTGTGTCTGGATGAGGATTGAAACCGAGGCAGTTAGACGTATAAAACATGCGTTATCTGAGGGGTATTTCAGTAGGAGCATTTACAGACACACTGTGAGGGAACCCGAAGAACTTGGTAAAGTAATTGTAAAATAGTGGGGGGTGGTATGAAAAAATTTTGTGACTAGTTTTAACACACACCAACAGATGGCAGCACAAAGCTGCACACAGTCACTGGGAGCACATAAGTTAGTGTGCCAAAAGACACTGTCCTGTGTATACCAGGAGCTATACAACTGGTGCTATTCTGACCTTGTGCGTGGCCATGTTTGCTATTTCATTATTCATAGCAAGTTATAACAAAGAACAAATGTGAAATTCTAGGTGAAATTGGGCAAATCTGCCACAGAGGTGTTTGAGATGATACGGCATCAATGGAAGACAACGAGAGATCAGGACGACCTTCAACGAGCTCAATCCCGGAACATGTCGAAACCAAATCGGCAACTTACAAGTTGTATACAACTCACGTGTGCATGATGATCGTCAGGGAACGTCCGTACCCACTCTACTCGCCAGGTGATAATAAAGTATTAAGTAAGTAATGGCAGCATGGTGGCTTAGTGGTTAGCACGGTCACTTTGTACCTCCAGATTCTGGGTTCGACTCCCGTGTCGGATCGGTGTACATGGAGTTTACATGTTCTCTCCGTGCTTGGTGGGTTTCCTTCGGGTACTCTGGTTTTCCACAGTCCAAAGACATGCAGGTTAGCCTAAGTGGTGTTCCCAAATTGCCTGTAGTGTGTGAATGTGCATGTGAATGTTGACCAGTGGTCCTACCACCTACTGTCGTATAAAATGAGAATAAATACAATCTATTCTATGGCCCCTAGAGATTCTACAGAGATTCCTAGATGGGTGGATGGATGGAAGTAAATAATAGGTAATAAAGTACTTTCTTGTAAACAGAGCCAATCTCGAAACTTTTTAATACCACCTCCTATGGGAGCTATAAACGAATTACTGATTTTATATCACAACACCAGCCCCTTCTTTCCACATGTCATAACAGCAGTGCCCTGAATGTACAATTAAAAGCATCCAAGTGTTTGACTGTCCAGTTTATCATCATTATATGAATGGCTTTTTTGACCTTGCTAGCAATAGCCTTCAGTTTCCCCAGCAGCGATGGAGTGTTTGAGTAAACGACATCATCTTCGTTCTCCTCGCCTTCTCCTTCTGCCAGTGCACAGCTGTCTGCTGCTGGCAGCTCGCACTCCTTATTGGCCGACATAACAAGCCGGGAATACTTGTACTCCAACCTTTAGGGAACAGAAGTGTTTTAAACAATCATAAACCATAGTTATGGCGTCATGCTTGGCTGTAGTGTTCGATTAGTACACCTTAGTCACCTCTTGTTTTTCTTCCAGAAGTAACATGTGAGAGAGATAAGGAGGACGGCTATGAACGCCCCGCTCCCTATTCCAACCTTCAGCCATAGTGGGACTGCTTCACAGGGGGTGGAGATTTTGTCAGGGAGCGTCACGCCCTTCGTGCACAGCTTAGGCTCATTCCATACGTACAGGATGTCCTGTTGCAAATGGCAGTGAAATAAACGTCTAAGTGGTGAAAGATTCCACCAAGAGAAAAATAAATGCCTCAAAGAGGCCTACCTGCGTGCCTCCCTTGCATGCGCCCTCAATTGAGTGGTAGTCTGCTTCAGTGCAAATGGGACATGCGCTTGAACTTTCCCACAGGAAGTAAAATGTGCAGCCGTCACAGGTACCTGCAGGACACTTACTAAACACACAAACGTGTAAAAACATTAAGTATATTGTGTGTATTATTTGTAATCATGCTACTTAGTGAAAAACACACACACCTTGGCACGGTAAGCTCTCCACGGTCTCCTATCGCGGGGTTACAGCGCAGCTTAATGACGGCACTGCGACCGTGTTCACAGGACGCTGTAACCTGCGGAGAGCTTGCAGGAAGCATAACAATAATTAATTAACACAAATAACAATTCAGTCCACTGGCTGATTGGTGGAAATAAAGAACGACAGAGTTATGTATGATAAATACGCGATCTTTGTTCTAACCTTAATCTGTTACAGTGTATTCACTGCCCACATGTTTCTATAATAGCCAAACACCAGTGTTTGTTTAAAAAAAGGAAACTCAACCTGCCCACTTTATCTGGAATTTTTATATAAAACACTCAAATGTTACTTTTGTGTAACTCACTGAAAGAAGAAGTTGATATCTCTGAGTCTTAGAGAAGTTTCAGGGAACATGTCAGGGCGAACGCTGACTCCATCCAGTGTGCTTTCCACTGTAGCTCCTAAGAAAAAAGACAGAATGACAAAAACAAAGGGGGGGAAAGGCGGAGAAAGGGGAAAGGAGTGTAAAAAATAAGTGAAAGAGTGAGTAAATAAATGAATGGATAAGTGGGTGAATATGTGAAGAGGTGAGTCAATGAGTGAGTGAGTGTATGTTTAAGTGAATGAGGGGATGAATTAATTAGTGTAAGTGAATTAATGATTGAATAAATGAGTGAGTGAATGAGTGTATGAGTATGTGGATGGATGGATGAATGACTGAGTGAATAAGTGAGTGAATGACTGAAGTAATGAATGAGTCAGTGAGTGAATGACTGAATGAATGAGTGAGTAAGTGGATGAGTAATTGAATAAGTGCATTAATGAGTAAGTAGGTGAGAGAATAAATAAGTGAATGATGGAATAAGTGAGTGAATGACTGAAGTAATGAATGAGTCAGTGAGTGAATGTGGGAATTAATGAGTGAGTAAGTGGATGAGTGATTGAATAAGTGCATTAATGAGTAAGTGGGTGAGAGAGTGAGTGAATTAGTGAGTGAGGGATTAAGTAAGTGAATGATGTAATAAGTGAATAAGTGAGTGAATGATTAAATGAGTAAATGAGTGAGTGAACTTGTTGGATTATATCAGAAGACACTTCATGCCCTTGCTGTAGCAGCAGGCTGTGCTCTGGTAATGGACTCGGTTGTGCAATGACTTTTTACACTACCAGGAGCAGTTTTCTTTACAGCAGTGTCTAGCAGTTTGCCCTACAGGGTCAAGTTCTGAGCTGCTCGCCCTGACTGCTACACTGTATCTGCGTTCCTAGAAATATCATTTGCAGTTTATCAAGGATCTGTTTTCTAAGCCTAAATGGTTTACCGAGGAAGGTATCAGCAAGACTGATGGACTGGGAGGAAATGGCTGTCCTGAAGCCCCGCCCATCCGCTGGGATGATGGTTGATTGGCAGATGAAAGTCTCTACATAATTGTTGAAGGCAGCTGATTCGCTCTGCGTGTCTTTGCTGGAAAGATCCGTGACGTTGTCCGAACACACGGCCACCTTCCTTCCCTGCGGTGAAGAGACGGAACGAATCTCCTAAAACAGCTAGAAATATTAGAACACTGGAGGCACTAATATGTTTTTATGAGACCCTTCTGAACATTACTAGTAACTATGAACATTAACAGTAACAATAAAAAGTATGATGCCTTTTAAGAGGAATAAAACTAATTGAGAAATAAACATCTGGGTAATAACAGTGACTCTGCCGGTCATGGTTTAGATTTTTGTGTACCTCTGCTCCACACAGGCTGACGTTAAACTGGTGATAGTATTTCGTTCCCTTGGAGGTGAAACTCGGTCCATTCATGATGGACCCCACTGAGCTTAAGGCACTGAGGTCGTAGGTCAAAGTACGGTTCTGATCCACATAGGAGAACGAGCAGTCACTGAAACACAAGGAGTGCTCCTGCACAAGACACACACACACACACATTTACTATATGGCTTTAGATCCATCTCCTGCACACACACATACACACGCACACACACACACACCTTATTGCTATTACTACTAGGACCGCATGGCTGGCAGGCCTCCTGTCCGTAGATGTGATGTCCAGAAAGGAAGGTGTTTGGCGGACACTCCTTGCACTGGTTGGTGTCTTTGTCAATGTAATGTCCAACAGGGCAGGGGACACAGGATGAACCGCTCTCCTGACTCACCATGGCACAAGCATGGCAAGATGAGGCCGAGCCGTCCAGAGCGTTCGTGATGGTGATGGAATAGATCTTCGCGATATCACTCACGTAACGACGGACCTGAGAGAGAAAGAGTCAGTATGGACACCTGTCCGTAATTATTATATGATCACAATACTGTATGTTACGCGGATCGGTCTCATTCTTACATCTAAAGGCTTGTTGGTGCGTTGGAAGGCCCACGTGTAAGACACGGATGCATTCTTAGTCATAATGTGTGTGTATGCTCGTCTGCTTTTGGTGCCTTCCCATGACTCCACCACGTTTGTGCTCTTCCTGTTCACATCCTGCAGCAAAATCACAGACAGTCAATCACACATCCAGACCATCCGTGTGCTCAGTGATACGACTGTTTCTATGGAAACGCAATATAAATGTTATATGAGGACTATACTGAAAGTGATGCACAAGTGGGCATACATTTTTATTCATTAATGTTAATAGGTCGTTTAAACTGCGCATGTTGGTAGAGTAAATACTCTTCTATACAAAGGTACTACTCAGCACAGTCTCCATCACAAGTCGTGCAATTATTGAACCCAACTTTCGAAACACTCCATCACAGTTGATCTCATTACAGATATGACAACATTGACAGAGCAATGTGCACAGATGGATGAAAAATGTTTAAAGAAGTGAAAACTAGCATTGAAGACAAACCATGCAGTGGGAGACGATCAATTGTGACAAATTGGATTTTTAAATAGGATTCAAGATTTGGGGTTGACAATGGCGCAAAATGCAGAGTCTATGTTGAGTAGTACATTTGTATAGAAGAAGAAGAGTTACTCTACCAACATTTGCAATTTGAGCCACCTTCTGTATATCACTCTCTTATTCAATCTCTGAGTGGCTTATCCTATACAGGGGTGTGTGGGGCCTGGATCCTATCCAAGGGCACTCGAGGTGGGGAATGCCCTGGACAGGGTGCCAGTCCATCCCCGGGCACAATCACACACACACATTCGCTCACCCACACGGCCGATTTAGAAAGAAATGTCTTTGAACAGTGGGAGGAAACATGGGACGAGCATGTTAACTCCACACACACAGACCTGACGCAGGACTCGAACTCTTGACTCTTACCCTTTAATAACAATGTATGCCCACTTTGCATGACTTTCAGTTTATGAATTTATGTGAACACAATACACTTACCATCATGAAGTAGAGCTCACAGTCTGCGCTGCAGATTGTCTCGAAGACAAAGGTGATCCGACCAAACTCACTAGCTGTGACTCCAGCTACAGACGTTGGAAGTCTATGAACGAGACAGTAACAAAGAGAAGTAAATATTTCATAGTACAATTGAGCTGAACAGCAGCAGCTGTGCCTCTGGCAAATGATTAAAAACCCCAATGTTTTGGCATTTTTTTTTGGTTTTCTCTCTCTCTATTTTTAAGCCTAATGTGATATCCGCAGCACGAGTGGTTACTGTTTTAGAGCTCAATTTACATTTTTTCATTAACATTACATTTACATATCTTTTATGAATACTTAATAATGCAAATGCTTTCTATAAAATGTAACTAGACTAAATCCTGGACCTTCTGCATATTATAACTAAGTTCTGAGCTTTTTGAGCTCAGTCAATCTTACTAATTATGTTTTAATCATATTTATATTACAGAATGCTCACAACCCACTGCTGGAAAGCTATAAATTAATTTTCTATAACGGCAGATTTCACACTGCCGCTGCAAGACTAGCTGAAGACAAAGCACACTCGTACTCCTGCACTCCACAAAACACTTTTAAAAACACATAATTATTGAAATGAAAGTTATAATTATTTATGGACAGAGTGTTCAGTGTCAGTAATTTGCCACTTTTCTCCCAATTGCAACGTTTCCGCTACATGGGAATACACAAGATAAGAATATATGAATTGATAAAAGGAATGCATGATGTGTTATTCTGATAAATTAAATATAAACATAAAATTGATCAGTACCAAAAATCCAAAATGCTACAGCATGAGGGGCATTCAATTCAAACCAAGACTTTTGATTGTGCAGAATAAGAGAAAACTTTTACTTCTCTATATACAGTAATCCCCTGCTGCACTCATGTACTTATCCCCGTGTTTCACTACTGCTTGGATACCATCAAGGTAAAAAAATTTTTTTTAAATCTCAGTATGCCAGAGAGCCATGATATAAAGTGTAAGTGGTGTCGATTTCCAAGGATCAGGTGTTCCACTCGCATGGGAACAGCTGCAGTGGACTCAGAGGCACCTCGGCCGGGAATGTCATTCAAACGATTTACACCATATAAATGTTTTACTGCAGTTAGGAGTCTCAACACCGTACTCTGCTTAATCTCTGCTTTGTCAATCACTTTTACACCTTCATTCACCAGAAATTTCTGCAGTGCACACACACATACAGTACACACACTCCTGCATATCTTTGGACTGTGGGAGGAAACCGGAGTACCCGGAGGAAACCCACCAAGCACGGGGAGAACATGCAAATTCCATGCACACAGAGGCGGGAATCGAGCCTGGCCGGGAATCGAACCCGGACGCAAGGCGACGGTGCTAACCAATACACCACCGTGCAGCCACTGTCGTTTTATTCATTACATCTGCATGAAAAACACTAAAGTTTTAGTTTACTGCGGTAAGTTTCCCACTGCAGTAGCTTATTTGTTATTTGTCTGAAAGCATTTTTTACTTACTTAAATCCAGGCACTCGTAGCGTGAGAATAAGATAATCGTTATCAGACCCTCCAATTCCGCTGCGAATGTGGTCTCCAGCCTCCTCCCACCCTGAACACACACACAAGAATCAGCTACAGATTTATTAAATTGTGGTATTGCAGTACAAAGACTTTAATTTTACTCCTCAACTGTAGACTCTTTAGAGTTCCTTGTGTAGTTAACACTGCTTAAGTTCATTTTAAGTTTACGCAGCCTTTAAGGATTCTTTCATAAGGCCAAACCAAAGACATGTTTAGTGCTTTAGATGTTTGCAGATTGAAAAAACTTTCTGCTCACCATTCATGTCGTCACATTTCGAGTTGCCCACATTGAAACAGGAGGACTTCATGTTGTTGGGTAAAACGTTCCACCATTTGTACTCGTATCCTAATGACGGCTCAGTTCCTGCAGGACACGCCCGGCACTCTGGTTGAAAAAAACAAAGAAACAAACAAATGTGTTCAATATCATCTAAAATACAAAGTGTGTGTGACAGCCAAACTGGCCATGCCGAGGATAAAATGTGTTGAAACGTGTGTCTGTACCTGTGGTGCCGTTGGAGTATTTCCCAGGTGGACACGGCAGGCATGTGGATGAGTTGTGTGTATAAAATCCTGGATTGCATGGTGGACAATCCTCCTTTTCTCCTGATGGGGGCAGAGTGACCGCTCCGGCTGCGTCGTCCACGCACACCTTCGGCTCCACCCATCGATACAGCACCTGTGTCTACAAAAGAACGCTAAAAACCATGCACCTCCCTTATAAAGTACATTTCATTTCTGTATTCTGTCATGGATGTCCTACTTTTCCATTGGTATCGCAGGCAGTGTGGATCTGGAAGTAATCTTTCTCTGAGCACGGTGGCTTGTTCTTACACCCCGCCCAGCCTTCCTCTGAGGAGAAGACGCATGAAGAGAAACGTCACACAGCCTAATATCAAAGTGAATAAAACAGGAATGCAGTCTGCTCAGTGAATGTGTGTGTGTGTGTGTGTGTGTGTGTATACCGGAGTACTGTGTCTCAGGACACGGGGTGCATGAGCTAGCTCCTTTATTCGAGTAGGTGTTTCTGGGGCAGAGATCACAGAAGGACGAGCCTGGAGTTTTACTGAAGGTGCCTGGTCTGCACAGGAAACACTCCGACGTGTATGCCACACCTGCGCCACACGTCAACATGACAAATATACAACCTGGAAAATTACTTTGAGGTTTGAGGCCAAAATAACTGAATAATAGTATTTCTGCCATTACAGCCATACCCACTAAGATGTGTTGTTGCAAACTATATATTTTCTTTTTCCTCGGCACACACAAAGAGATTTTAGCATCTATAATAAAACATCGGCTCTTTATTTACTGTTTTGTGCATTTATGGTGTTTTTCCCCCTTAAAACACAAAACACTGGGTGGAAAAGCTTATAAAATGGTAATAATAGTTACTTACTCCAGATTATCAAGGCTTTGTTACCACATGGATGATTTATTACATGCTGTTATTTTTCTTGCAAAGACATTGAGTATATGAAGAGAATTTTCAAGCCTGTATTACTTGTGTTTGTTCACAAATAAAATTCTGTGTTATTCTTTATGTTAATATTCTTCCATCCATTTAGGAACATCTGTTGTCCAAAACCACGGTACAGTGGTGTAGTGGTTAGCACTGTCGCCTTGCACCGCCAGGGTCCGGGTTCGATTCCCGGGGCAGGCTCGATTCCCG
>JAOTQY010000014.1:11625981-11641398 GCA_026413445.1 Dolichallabes microphthalmus
ATATATATATATATATATATATATACACACACACACACACACACACACACACATAATGTTTACTTCTTTGGATCTGTATAATATCTGAATATTAGTCGAGTTTTGTACACGTACTGCAATTATGGACAACTCATGTTTTTAGACACCCGTTGGGGGAAAACAAAAAGCATTACACTGTAACATGAATATTTTAATATACATCCGAGTACTGCGTTCTCATTCACATTTCATGAAATTTGCACTGTTTCCATGTTCGGTTATCAGAGAGTGTTAGCCAAACACCAAACATCCACTTGTCTGGACTCATGTTAATTTATCAAAGTTGTTACTTTTCTATGTGAGTGTTTTGGTCTTATGTTTATTTATTGAATAAGCAAAATGTTATTCACTGTGTAACATATATTACTTATGTTTCTAAAATTAAAAAAAAAGCCTTCATATACACTGCCTGGCCAAACAAATTAATTTAATCACTGTTCGCTTTGGTTACAGCACACGATGTGGTGGCAGGTTCATGTGAAAATGATGTGATAACCTGGTCGTTCTGTACATTCAGGTCATCAGCTGACTTCATCTTATTGCCACATAACATTGCTGAGCGTATCCCAGGAGACCTTGGACATGAGGCGGGGTACACCCTGGATAGGGTGTCAATCTGGTAAAACAATAGTTCCTAAACATGCTTGCCACTCATATCTTCAGTAAAGATTACTATGACTAATAGAACTACAGTTATAGCTAAAAAAATATTAATATCTTACACTACACTATTTCAGTTAAAAAATAAGGTTTTTACATAATTTTCCTATCATTAAAAGCTTTCAGACAGAAACACTGACAAAACACGAGCACACTGAAGCACGGGAATAAGGATTTATTTCGTACGTAAAACGCACATTAGAAATTACATTTCGACAATCATTAATCTTGGTCATATGAAATGACACAGTGTGTAGAGATGCAAGAACCTGAGCAGGAACCCGGACAGCGTCTCACCCCGCCAGGCTCCGTCTGCGTCTCCATTTCGGTAAGTGCTTCAGCTTCGAGATTGCATCAGCAACACGAGCAATCTCATTCGGGAATGTTTGTCCTACGTATTGTATAATATACAAATATAAAATGCTTTCTGCAGCATATAACCATGGCTTATAGTCAAGAACAGTCTCACAGTTACATTGGCTTATATAGCAATGCAGGAATATACAGCACTCAGGATGCAAAAAAAAAAAACATCTGCATACACATCCACCGTGCTACAGAATACCAATATATTAACATCTATAATACTGTTGGTCCACTTGGAAGGCCTCCAGAGAAGTGCATGGGGCTGGAGCAAAAGAAAACCCTCACATGTTCACTTCTACCAAAGTTCCTCGTGGTCCTACGATAAGGCGTTGGCCTTTTTGTCACGTCCCACGTCGTGGAAGTACAAGTTGGCACATATGCATAGCAGGACAACCGAAAACACCATGTAGTAGATCAGGTTGCGAAATTTTGGCTCCAAGTCACCCTGTCTGTACCATCTGATCTGATAAGACATGAAGAGACAACAAAGGCGTTTTTATCACTGCTGAAACATCTTGAACAATTACTTTCTTCTGCTCGTTCCTAAAATCAGTGGTGTGACAAAAAAAAAAATACAGTTTTTAAATGATTTTATTTATTAAGGGAAAAAGGTTATCCAAACCTACCTGCCCTATGTGAAAAAGTAATTAACCCCTAAACCTTATAACTGGTTGTGCCACCATTGCCACATTGCAGTCAAGCACTTCTGATAACCTGCAATGAGTCTTTCAATCGCTGTGAAGGAATTTTGGCCCAACCTTCTTTGCAGAATGGTTTTAATTCAGCCACATTGGAGGGCATTCAAGCACGAACCGGGATTTCAAGCATTCAATCGGATTTAAGTGTTTTTTGCGAGTCATGGTTCACTTTATCAGACAGGTTCTATTTAACTGATTTCTTGATTCAACGGGTCTGGCAGTAATCACGGAGTGAAATTTAACTTAGTTTGCTAAAAAATTTGGTTAATCGCAGTTCATTAATAATTTAGGAAGGGACGTTTTCACCCTTAAACAAATTCATCATTTAAAAACTGCATTTTTTTCTTTACTTGGGTTGTCTTTACATTATATTAAAATTTTGTTCGGTGATCTCAGCTATTTCATTTTGAGAAATATGCAAACAAAAAATTATAATAAATCAGGAATTTTAATGATGTTTTATGTTTACATACAGTATGTATTCATAATATAACGTGTTGTTAACATACCAGAACCAGCACTGAACCACACATCAGCAAAATACAGACAGCAAAGAAAATGTTCAGTGGCTTTGGAGGCAGTGAGGGGAAGACGAAAGCGCTGATAATAGTCACCTGGGTGAAGGAAGGAAACGTCAGGACTCAAAGTTTAATCGCTTATGAATATAAACTAAACTGTAAGTTTAGTAAGATCATTCTTCAGAGCTTATCTTACTATCACTAGTAGAGATGCAAGTCCACCAGTTACTAAATTGATTATCCTATCCTGAAAGGAAATCACAGAGAAATGTAAGCCAGAACATTTCGCATCATGCATCTCCTACAGCAAGTTTGCGACGTTGTATCGATTACAAATTAAATGAATTTTAAAAATATTCGACTAATTAAAGCGATGGTAATGAGACTGAAGGTCCTCCTACCCTTGCCGAAGTCTCCCCGAACAGAGGTCTGTTGTCCAGGACACTGGTGCCATAAGTCCGTGTGGAGAAGTCTTCCATGTTCTTCTCTCCCAGCGTCCCTTCTCTCTTTCGCCTCCTGAGTGAAGGCAGGAACTACATGCTCCTTCAGTAGCGCATCCCTAGCAGTGAGCTCTCTGAAGAACAATTAACCGTTTGACAACCGTTGAAATGGAAAATCCTCCAGACTTTGCTGCAGAATAAAACAGTTAATTTTACTCCTCATACATTACAGAAAAATAACAATAATTACAGTTTTATTTCTTAGAAGAATGACTGACATCAAACATGTGGGCAATATAATGATTTAATAGCTTGTAGATCCAACTTTAGCAGCAATAACCTGAAGAAATAATTTCCTGTGTGACTTTATAAATCTCTCACATCGTTGTGGAGGAATTTTGGCCCATTCTTCTTTATATCATCGCATCAGTTCAATGAGGTTTTGGGGAATTCGCTTATGTAATTCCCCAAAACCTCTTTGAAGGTCCTGCCACAGCATTTTAGTTGGGATTGAGGTAGGGAAGTTCTAGCTGTCAAACAGAGTAAGGGGTGGAGATATGAAGAACTGTGAAGATTTACTTGACTTGACCTGACCTGAATTTATAGACATTTAAATTAAAATGCTTGAGTTGTGGTTTTAAGGCTTGACCATGAATCTGTAAATGAAATTTGTGAAGGGTATCATTAGGAAGGGTATTCCTCCTGATAAATGATCTGCACCACAATTTATAATTTTGCAAAACGCCAAACTTTTACTATAAGTTCAGATTGTTTTTGTCCAGAATGTACAACAATAATTTTTAAAAAGTTCAATAATGTACACTGATAAAAATACAAGGGGTGTTCAAGTAAAAGCAGGAATTTTGATTGCACAGAATAACAGAATACAGTTATGGGAGTCAAAAACTGCCTTTATTTCTCTATATAATCCCCTGCTATATCCCAGTGTTTCACTCACTTGGATACCATCAAGGTAGAAAATTGTTTCAGTATGTTGAGCCATGATCAGACTGCCTGCTCCACATCTGAAACGCTGGCCTCCCAAACTCCTTTAATGACCCATACATGTGGAAATGTCTTGGAGCGAGGTCAGGACTGTACGGGGAATATGGCAATGACTCCCAGCCGAGTTCCCATAATGTGCAGGTGGTGTTGGTGAATGATTGTGTGTAGAATTCTCAGACAGATGGATGGCTTCTGCAAATGCAAGTTATCCACTGATTTTCAAGGATCTGACATTCCACTCGATAAATGCTCACAAGAGCGACTGCAGTGGGCTCCAAGCCACCTTATCTGGGATCGTCATTCACGTACGTGCTACCTTCTGTAAAACCCTTTCACCATTCAAAACTAAGAGTCTCATCACTGTATTGTGCTTAAAGTCTTCCTTAAATGTCAATCAGTTTTACTCCTTCTCTAATGAAGAAATTAAATCCCAGTTTAACTTAAACGCCCCTCGTATGTAAAGTAGGTGCAAAAATACCAACGATCATATTAAAAAGCCTTATGGAAGAATAGATCATAATTCATATTTGTACAAAACTAATTACAAAAGCCACACTCATCGTAGCATTTACAACATTACAGTTTCTATTTGCTGGATAATAACTCTGTAAGAACTTAAATAATCAGCATGATCAGATCATGATCAGTATTTAAACATTTTTGAATAAAATCTCCACTTGAATACAAACAGGGTTATTAAAGGCTAAAACAAACTCAGTGCTGCTCAGCTCCTGCGGCGCGGATCTTAAAACCACAAAAGCAGGTCATGTGAGCAGCTTATCTGAGTCAGTAAATGTAAAACCCTGACCGAATACTTTCTCTTTGACTTGTAATGGATGTAGAAGTCAGAGATATTCATGCAGTTTTGAGTGGGAAGAGTAAAGCAGACTAAATCACAGGGGACTGCGACAAATTATCTGTAACATACAAAAAGTTAAACTTACCTCTGTGTCTGAGGCAGAAATGTCTTTCATTTATGACTGAACTGTTTAACATCAATGGGGAATAACATTTTTACTGAACGTTATGACCTGTAGAAAAGTAAAGATCAAGCCAAGTTTTATTTACACAAAATATTATATCATATATCTATCCTCATATCATATGCCACTGCTTTGAGGTGTGGTTTTATTTTTATTTCCTTGAATAAGAGCTTATCTGATCTCAGGCAGCAAGTCACACTACTCAAGACTACACTTTCAATCATTCCATTTATTTAGATCTGGTTTTGCAAAGAAAAATTATCCCCCCCCAAAAAATCTAAAAAAAAATTTTTAAAAAAGGTTGTTTTTCCCCTATCCGTTTTCCGACAAACCCGCCTCCTGTTCTGTGATTGGTCAGGGTTCCTCTTTCATCCAAGACTGCCTTGAAAGTGAACTGCGCGTGAGAATTAAGCGCTAACCAATCCTAGCACAGAAGGCGGGGCTTCTTGAATGCGGGTAGGGGAAAAAAACGGTCCGCAAACACATCGAAACTCCATAACGTTAAAAAGCAAGGTGAATGAGCCAAATATAAAGAAAGATAATTTAAACAAAGTGTTTAATGTGTACTTACTCAGATATGGAGATTATTTTAATAACTCATCCTATTTTCAGATGGTCAGACCACCGCACAGCCTCGGTATCCTCAGGGGGTAAAGTGCAGCGTATTACTCCAGACGTATGAAAGAAAAACACCAAGAAACCGGATATGACGTGGTCTTAAAGAAACACGCTCTGTTTTTAAGAGCTAAAATAATGGTCCAAAGAACTAGACAGACAGACAAATAGATGGACAGACAGACAGACAGACAGACAGACAGATAGATAGATAGATAGATAGATAGATAGATAGATAGATAGATAGAAAATGCAGTTTTTTTTATTATTTCATTAGGAAAGAAAGCTGTACAAACCCACTTTGCTCTATGCAGAAAAAGGAATTTCTTGCTTGCTAAATCATGTATGAACTGCAATTTTGGAAAGCTCAGTTAAATTTCACTTACCACAACCAGGACTGATTACTATCAGATCTGTTGAATCAAGAAATTACTTAAAGAGAACTGTGGTAAACATTCCCAGGAGTTATTCCAAATTACTCCAAGAGCACATCGACGACTCATCCAGGAGCTCATGAAAAAACCCAGAACAACAACTAAAGAACTGAAGGCCTCACTTGCCTCAGTTAAGGTCAGCGTTCATGATTCAACAATAAGTGAGACCGGGCAAAAACTGGATTGTTCCAAGGTGAAAGCCATTGCTGACCATCAAGAACAAGGCTCATCTCACAGCTCTCGAAAATATCTTCATTATCCCCCAAAATGTGGGGCAAATATTCTGTGGACTGATGAGACAAAAGTTGAACTTTTTTGGAAGACGATCGGTCTGGTGCTACTATACAGCTTCAGGACCTGGACGACTTGCCATAATTGATGGAATGGTCAATTCTGCATTAAGGCAAATTAAGGTTTTGGAGTGGCCTAGTCAAAGTCCAGTTTAAAGTCTGATTGAGATGCTGTGACATCACCTTAAACAGGGTACACCATTCAATGTAGCTGAGTTAAAACAATTCTGCAAAGAAAAATTAGCCAAAATCTCTCCACAGCGATGTGAAAGACTCATTGCTAGTTATCACAAAATCTTGATTGCAGTTGTTGCTGCCAAGGTTGGCACAACAAGTTATTAGATTTAAGGGGAAATTACTTTTGCACATAGGTCCAGGTAGGTTTGGACAGCTTTTTTCCTCTAAATACATGAAATCAATTAAAAAGCACATTGTTTTTACATGTATTTACTCAGAATATCTTTGTGGAATATTAAAATTTGTTTGATGACATATGTTTCATGGTACTATAAATAAATAGATAAGAAAACCTCATATAGATAGATTTTGCTTAATGTTAGTTATATACTATAAACTGTGATTATTGTGCTTATCAGAGAACAGTAAGTTTGCTTAAAGTTGTATTTAAGTAAAAGTCAGTGTGTTTGAATGAAACATTTCCATCACGAGTGTAAAAAGGGCCCGAGGTCACAAAACAGCTTAATTTCAAGTGAGACTAACTGCAGACCACATCTTACATTTATTGAGTTGGTTTGTTTTGGGATAAAAATCATATAACAATATCTTCTGATTGTTTTTCTGGTAAAGATGGTCATAATAAAGTAAAGCTTTTAACACATGAACACACTTTGCTTTAATAATCAAATGTTCACACACAGCAGTTAATAATTTCGTTGTCCTAAAGACAGTATTTAGCTAATGCAAAAGAATGAATGCCCTAATAATAAGAACAACAACAGCTATAATAATAATAAATATAATAATAATAATAATAGTAGTAGTAGTTGTTCTGCATTATGTTTAAACTTTTCCATTATCAAGCTGCACAATATTATGATGATCTATCAGCAACACCATCTTCATTAAAAATCACAAACAGTAAGAGACTGAGACATTAAGACAGTAAGAGAAACATAACAAACAAACAGTAAGCGAAATAGATAAAGTGCCAGAGCGGGTCGGTGATGTCAGTACACGTAGACCTTGACTTTGTGTACATCTCTGTCGTCACATTCTCGATTCCTGCTGTAGTAATAAAACGTGTTGTCTCGTCGCTGCAGCTTCTTCACAAACCCTGTCTCTGGCCAGCGGTCAATCTGAAACAGCACACAGCACAGAAAGAGCCATGCTTTAATGACAAATTATGAAAAGTTAGAAACAATAATTAGAAAAGACCATGATGGGTTTCCTCTGGAGTATTCAGTTTCCTCTTGTGTTTTAGTAACAGTAAATTATCCAGAGGTGTAAACGGTGGGATGTGATGAACTGGCGTCCCTTTCAAGATGTGCTCCTGCATCCCACTCAACTGGAGATCCACCCTAACCAATATAAAGCGCTTACTGAAGAAATAAATGTAGAATGTGTACATGATTTTAATTAAAGCCTACTGGGGTCTAAAACCACTGGTGGAACAACTTGCATTCATATAGTTCGCTGTTGATGGTCTGACTTATGAAGTTCGGTGCTCCCTGTGACTGTGTCTGCAACCTCGTGCTTGAAGTGCATACTTTTAAATGAAAAAAAAAAATATTCTCAGTTTATGTAATCTGTATAAAACCCAAGGAGAGGTAAAGTCTTTATTATTTGATAATAATGACCTGAGACGAGAGATATCCACACGTTATTCACAGGGTAAACACTTAGGGTAAACCACGTACAAGGCACACACGTCCCCCCAGACAATGCAATCCCATTACCTTGGCTTGTTTAATTTGCCTGTACTCCCGCTCATCCCTGTATCCCGCCTGCTGAAATCTGTAGAGATTCTCCACTTCATCATTCCACTGCCTCGCTCGGCTCATAGACCTGGGCTGAGCATTTCCATCCAGCAGAGCTGCACACGACATCCCTCTAATCTTATCTAATCTTATCTTATCTTAATGACACACAGTTTGCTGATGTACATATGAAGTCTTCTTGGTTATTTATTTGCAGATTGTTGAAACTGTAAAAATACAGACATATGATCCATGTTACATCCTGTTATCATTCAGTTTGTTTTTCTCCTTCTACTTTAGACAGACTGTTATATAACTAGCCTAATTAGTTTACTTCTCTTACTTTGTTACTAAATCAACTAACTAATCTACGTTATTAAAGTTAATGGATGCTTTATTTTATTGTAGCTTTATAAATGCTAATAAATTCTGTATTATTTTTGTTATTCATTTCTAAAAGAGTGAATCTTGCAAAGGATATTTACCAGTCTTCAAAATGAAGTGCGTGTTGTTTATGGTTTCCCCAGCAACACTGCTGTCACCGGAACTTGGTCCAAGATTATTTGGTTGGCCAACCGTAACTAAACCCAGAGTTTTTTTTTCTTAATTTTTTTTTTAATTGGACAAAGAAAGTTTGGTATTACCACTCTAATTGTTTTAAATATTTATTTATTTATTAAATTTATGTATTTAGAAAATGTTTAAATGTTTATATATATTTTGACAGTATGTTCGTCATTTGTAATCGTTAACGTCAGTAAATTGGCTGTTACTGTTTTTTTTTCTTCATCACTAGAGGGCGCTGTGCGGTAATGTTGCCAGGTGTCTGAAGACTCCATAAACCTTTTAAAACTGTTAGTGTTAATAGAATTCTGTCAAAGCTTTTTCTATAAAAGAAACAAATCAAAATAACCCAATAGTCTTGTGATAGCAAAATATATTATGTGATTTATACAATAATAATAATAATAATAATTATTATTATTATTACTAAGGACCCGTCTTGATGGGTTAAGAATTTGTTAAAAAAAATAAACAAAAAACAAAAAAAGTTCAAAGGTTATAGCTGATGAGCTGTAAAATAATCAGTGATAATATTTCTGCTTGAGGCCCACATGTACGTGTCTGTCTTTCTGTACAACAAAACTCTCTAACTTATTAATACAAAGAAATAAAATTTTGTTTGATGACATATATATATATACTTTATCATGGCACTGTAAATAGAAAACCTCTGTTAGATAGATAGATAGATAGATAGATAGATAGATACTTTCTTATTATTAATACTAATAAAAAGATTTTTCTAAATAATATCTATTAGTGCAGGTGTTTGTTTACATTGAGTAAGCATCTAGCTTATTTTAAAGTAGGTTATTAAATCTGGCATATAACTGCTCATAACCGCTTTTATTCAACATTTTAATTTAACTTATGGTGCAGGTGAAACTTCAGGTAGAAATCAAAGTACTGCAAAGGTTTTATTTAATTCTGTCCAGCAGTTGATTTAAGACGCACCCACAGTTTAACGCATGCGCAGTACGCTTTGATTTCATTTATAGCGCTGGTTTACCCTCAGGCATATACCTAAGTACTCATTAAATAGACTGGTTTCAGGTTATCCAATGTATGAAACGTAGAGATATCATTGAAAGACCGAGATCTTACCAATGTGCAGACTTTATTTTTATTTATATGCCCTAAGTTTCCTGGGATAGGCTCCAGGCCCCCCGCGACCCTGTATATAAGGATAAAGCGGTACAGAAAATGAATGAAAAATGAATGAATGAATGGATAATCATAATCATTTAGCAGTAATGGGAATAACTTTAGAGTTAAACAGATGTATGGAGCTCTATGGAGTTTGGATAATGTGGTGATATTTGTGCTGCATATCTGGCAACCCTGCTTTCCTGGTTTCCTGGTATGGCGTGTGTTTGGGTTTCGGGGTTTGAATTTGAAGAGGTGTACGAGTGTGAGTGATGTAGAGTCAGAGTCTTTCTCTGTTTAAGCCCGTGCATGAAGCTCGGTTTTAATATATATATATATATATATATATCTAAGCGAGCATTGATGTGAGAAAGTCAAAATGAGCTCCTTCCCTGGACGGATGAAGGAATATCCAGCGATTTCCATCGACAGATTCGACAGAGAGAATCTCCACGCCAGGGCTTATTTTCTGTCTCACTGCCATAAAGGTAGGATTTCATGCAAAAGCCTTGTGTGTATTGTGGCTTGTGTTTGTTTGCAGAGTCAAAATGTAACCTGAGAGTGTGTTTACAGATCATATGAAAGGACTGAAAGGACCTTTGCTGAAAAGAAAATTAAAGTTTAGGTAAGGAGCTCCATCACTGCACACATCACATGACTGTTTATTGTTTATTAAATCACATGTTGAAGTTTTGATTCTGATTGGTCAGAAGCTGTGTTTAATGAAGAGAAGTGTATAATCAGTGACGTGTATGATCAGTGACATGTTTCAGCTTTCTAAGGGTGTCTCCGAAAAGTCTCGATACTGTACATAAGGGGAATAAACAAGGTATAAATAATAATGATGATAATAACAACAACAACAACAGACATTGCAGTTTCGCCCATAGACTTATATTATTAAAATCCTGTAAAACTCCATTGCAACCTTTGCAGCAGAGTCGAAATCATTTCAACACACTCTTTTATATATACAGTGGAACCTTGGATTACAAGCATAATTCATTCCAGAAGCTTATATTTCAAAACACTCATAAGCCAAATTTAATTTCCCCATAAGAAATAATGGAAATACAAATTATTCATTCCACAGCCCCAAAAAATTAATACATAAAATCCAGACAGATAAGAGTTTCCTTTTATGCGCACAGGTGCTTTGTGTGTGTCTGTGTGTGTGTGACACCGACAAGATGTCAGATTCCACACACGCACACACATAATGACAGATGCGAGCACGGATGTTGATTATACCAGTAAGAGACGAGCACTAAGACCCAGCATGGGAGACGATTACCCACCTCCGCAGTGCAAGAGAGAGAGAAAAACATTGGCTCAGTTGTGATCACGTGACACTCGGCGTCAAAACAAGACACGCATGCGTGATACATGATACTCTGTACTTGTAAACCAAAACTTGCTCGTTTTTCAAGTCAAAATTGATTAAAAATCTTTGCTCGTCTTGCGGAACACTCGCAAACCGCGTCACTCACAATCTGAGGTTTCAATTCCGAGGACACAATTGTGGCTAACAGTTTTGAGAATGACACAAATATTATTTTTCACAAAGTCACTCCCTTGGCTGCGAAGCAACCCCACACATGCATAGTGCTGAGCTTTTCTATTCCGGACAAGCTTTTTAACGGTTGCCCCAAACAATCATAAAGGAGATTCATCAGAGTAAATGACTTTCCCCAGTCCTCAGCAGTCCAACTCTTGTACCTTTTGCAGAATATCAGTCTTTCCCTGATGTTTTTCCTGGAGAGAAGTGGGTTCTTTGCTGCCCTTCTTGAAATGTATGAAGGTGAGCGCTATGATCATGGCCAGGAAACTCCCCAGACGTTAATCCTTTTGAGAACGTGTGGACAATCCTCAAGTGGCAGGTGGACGAACAAAAACCCACAGATTATGACAAACTCCAAACATTGATTATGTAAGAATGTGCTGCTATCAGTCAGGGTGTGGCCCAAAAGTTTAATGTAATTGTCAATAAAAGCCTTTAAAACTGAAATGCTTGTGATTGTTCTTCAGTATTGACTTCCAGTGGGAAGTTTGGGAAATCGTTTTTCTTCTGTAGCTTCTTCAGTATACGTAGTGGTGGTGAAATGACCCTTGGCTTTGAATTTTACTTATTGTTTCAATGTCTTTGCAAATTAAATCTAAAAAAGGAGCAGAAAAAAAAAGATGCTAGTGAGAGAACACAGTATTACATGTAATCATAAATGATTAAAAAGCACATGTCATTCTTCGATAAATTCAAATTGTTCCTGTTGTCAAATCTACTTTAGTAAGTCAGCTTTGCGTCAGGCGACCTCACACCGCGTAATGTTATGGGTAATTTTTGTATAACAGGACACTAAATGTTTTAATCTTTACTGAATTAATATCCCATCTTTTCGTTGTTGTAGTTTAACTGTAAAGTTGTACTGCTCGTTTGTCACGAAGGAGCTTCTTCTCAACAATCCGAAATATGCCTTCTGGGAAGACCGCATTGTAAGTAATAGTTTTATAGATGCTGTTTTTTTTAATTGAATTAAATATATTTAATTCACAGACATGCCTACGTTTTGAAAATGTCTAAATCCAGGTTGCTCTTGAGTTGGACAGTCCGACACACATCTCCCTCATTGATGAAGTTACAGGAGAGGTACAGCATGCGTTCCTTTTCTACCTGCGTAATACAAACCAGATTCCAAAAAAGTTGGGACACTGTACAAATTGTGAATAAAAAAAAGGGGAAGTTTCAAATTTCAATATTTTATTCAGAAAAGAATATAGATAACATATCAAATGTTGTAAGTGAGACATTTTGAAATATCATGCCAAATATTGGCTCATTTTGGATTTCATGAGAGCTGCACATTCCAAAAAAGTTGGGACAGGTAGCAATAAGAGGCCGGAAAAGTTAAATGTACATATAAGAATCAGCTGGAGGACCAATTTGCAACTTATTAGGTCAATTGGCAACATGATTGGGTATAGAAAGAGCCTCTCAGAGTGGCTGTGTCTCTCAGTAGTCAAGATGGGCAGAGGATCATCAAGTCCCACAACGCTGTGGCGAAAAATATTGGTGCAATATCAGAAAGGAGTTTCTCAGAGAAAAATTGCAGAGTTTGAAGTTATCATCATCTACAGTGCATAATATCCAACGATTCAGAGAATGTGAAACAATCTCTGTGTGTAAGGGTCAAGGCCTGAAGACCATACTGGATGCCCCCTTGATCTTCAGGACCTTAGACGGCACTGCATCACATACAGGAATGCTACTATAATGTAAATCACAACATGGGCTCAGGAATACATCCAGAAAACATTGTCGGTGGATTGTGAACAAACCACCGTGCCATTCGCCGTTGCCGGCTAAAACTCTATAGGTCAAAAAAGAAGCCATATCTAGACATGATCCAGAAGCGCAGACGTTTTCTCTGGACCAAGGCTAATTTAAAATGGACTGTGGCAAAGTGGAAAACTGTTCTGTGGTCAGACGAATCAAAATTTGAAGTTCTTTTTGGGAAACTGGGACACCATGTCCTCCGATCTAAAGAGGACAAGGACAACACAAGTTGTTATCAGCACTCAGTTCAGAAGCCTGCATCTCTGATGGTATGGGGTTACACGAGTGCATGTGGTATGGGCAGCTTACACATCTGGAAAGGCACCATCAATGCTGAAAGGTATATCCAAGTTCTAGAACAACATATGCTCCCATCCAGACGTCGTCTCTTTCAGGGAAGACCCTGCATTTTCCAACATGACAGTGCCAGACCACATTCTGCATCAATTACAACATCATGGCTGCGTAGGAGAAGGATCCAGGTACTGAAATGGTCAGCTTGCAGTCCAGATCTTTTACCCACAGAAAACATTTGGCGCATCATAAAGAGGAAGAGGTGACAAAGAAGACCTAAGACAGTTGAACAACTAGAAGCCTGTGTTAGACAAGAATGGGACAACATTCCTATTCCTAAACTTGAGCAACTTGTCTCCTCAGTCCCCAGATGTTTGCAGACTGTTATAAAAAGAAGAGGGGATTCCACACAGTGGTAAACATGGCCTTGAGATGTGTTGATGCCATGAAATTTAAAATCAACTTATTTTTTCCTTAAAATTATGCATTTTCTCAGTTTAAACATTTGAGATGTCATCTATGTTGTATTCTGAATAAAATATTGAAATTTGAAACTTCCACATCATTACATTCTGTTTTCATTCACAATTTGTACAGTGTCCCAACTTTTTTGGAAATGGGTTTGTAGACAGCATCCAGTACATAATGCCATGCAGAATCATACTGTAGCTCCCAATCTGTTACATACAGTACAGCAGTGTGTAGGGAAGAGGAAGTAGTAGCTGTTTCAGACACGAGACGTGCACTGAAGCTCATGGCTGAGATGTGTTTGGGTGAAATATCAATGCAGAACGTAAATTAATCACACTGCATATGATGTGAATATGTACCAGTTTTATTCATTTAAAGTTTGTCTTGTATTCCCAGGTGGAAGATGTCGCCGTGACGTTGTTACCAGCTGGCCATTGCCCTGGATCGGTCATGTAAGCTGTTAACTGATCATTTATTTTCACTGGTGAAGAAAAATACCAAAATACATACACACTCATTAGGAAGGACTCAAAACTGCGTATTCTTTCCTTCATCAGTATCAGCATTTAATAAATGTACAGCTATTTGTGTATTACTCCATCATGCCCTGATACTCACAGTACAGCTTACTGTAGCAGGTAAATGTTGTTGTATATAATTGTGTACACTTGGCCTTGTCTTCCTGCAGGTTTCTCTTTGAGGGAGCCCAAGGCACCGTGCTGTACACTGGAGATTTCCGACTGGCTGCTGGAGATGCAGCGAGGATGGAGCACCTGCACTCTGGAAACAGGTGTATAGCATTATATAGTTTATTTTGACCCATTTTCACATCCTCATGCACACGGGTGTTTCTCACTGGTTTAATCTGATCCTCTTTCTTACAGAGTGAAAGACATTCAGAGTGTGTATGTGGACAGCACATTCTACGACCCCAGTTTCTACCAGATCCCCAGCAGGGTGCGTGTTTCTTATCTGGTCATATATCACAGTTACACAGGGGACAACAAAAACCTGAATAACATTATAAAAAGGACTAATACAAACACAGAATTGTATGAAGAGCAAAACATTCAGTTTAGCAGTTTCATGCTGTGAGAGAACAATGCAAACGATTTTAAAAAGAATCTGAAAAAGGAAGTGCATGTTATGTAAGGGCTGTCGCAGACTGATCTAAATGAGGTGTGAGTGACATCAGGATGAGTTACGACTGATAACCTGCATATTAAATATTTATTTTATATATATTTTATATATCTAATTTAGAAAGGTAGATATACTTAAATAACATAGTATACGTACTGTATATTATAATTATATATACAGTCCCTAAATATTATAATTATATGTACAGTCTCTAAATATGTATATAAAAATATACATATTTTGAGAGATTTCCAGAAAAATAATCACAGATAATATGATATGGTAAAATAGTTACTGTTATCATCCAACAATGTCTGGTGATGTTAAAAAAAAAAAAAAAGCGAACAATTACAATTTTATTAAGTTTATTAAGTATTAAGAACTACAAAGGGTGTTTTTTATTATTTTATTTATTTACCTTTATTTAACCAGGCAAGACAGATTAAGAACAGGTTTCTTATTTACAACTGTGGCCTGGCAAAG
>JAOTQY010000014.1:11671565-11686360 GCA_026413445.1 Dolichallabes microphthalmus
AAATGAGACACCCCTACCCCTTCACGTGAACGCGCCAAACGGAGGGGTAGGGCTAAGTGTAGGGGTAAGGGGTAGAAATGGGATTCAGCCTATATGTTTGCATGTTCTTCCTTTGCTTGTTGGGTTTCCTCCTTCTGTAGTTCCTAATTGGACTACTGAGGTTCCAAGATGGATGGATGGAAGATTTCATTGACCACCTTTAGCTATGATTACAGTGCTCAGGACTGCTCTTTCACAATTTAAATCCTGGAATCTTTATGTTCTATTGCGGGGGAAAAAAAACTCCATGTGATTGCATTCAGGTCATCAGCTAACTTCATTTTATTGCCAAATAATATTTCGGAGTCTTGACCTGACCATCTGAAGCAACTCAAGATCATAACACTGCCTCCAGAGGCTTGTACAGTGGCCACTATGTATGATGGATGTGCTTTCCTTCTTACACTGACAATAGGAATAGGATCAATCTGAACTCATCATGACCTTTTTCCATTAATCCGAAGTTCAATCTTTATGCTCCCTAGCAAGTTGAAGACTTTTTTTTCTGAATAGTCTCACTAACAAGTGGATTTCTCATGGACACACAACTGTTTAGTCCCAATCCTGTGAGTTCTCATCACATTGTGTGTGCGTGTGTATGGAAATGCTCTTACTGTTAATATGAAACATAGCTGATTTCTACTGTCACTTTTTTAAACATGCATCTTTACTAAGTGTTTAAATGATCTCCATTCATGATTTTTTTTCTGGGTCATAGTTCTTCCTCAAAATTGAAGGTTCAGCACTATCCTTACAGGTTTTAATAATGTGTTAAATAGCTCTTATCGCAGTTCCAGTGGTTTTAAATCTCCTTAATTGATTTTGATGCTTGATACAGGCCAATAATTCGACCTTTCTGAAACAGTGACTTTTTTTGACTAGTCAGTGTATGATGCATTTGAAGGCGAAACATAAAGTAACTTTTTGCATGTTCACATGAAATATGTTGATCACACAACCTCTAACTGCAGTGATTTGCCGCTTCCTGTTTAATAAAAAGCATGGTCTAGAATGCGACTAGCAGGTTCACATCCAGCGTCTGCGCATCCCGAGCGTCTGTCACAAGCCGGAGTGCGAGTGCGCAAGTATGAATTGCATAATTGCTTGTGTCACACTTGTGACCTTCAGCGGGAATCACATTGTTGTGATCAGAACATCAGACACACACTGAAAGCAGCACGCCCACACACCGCAAGATTGCTGATGTTTACATTTAGCTGGTTGCCATGGTGACAATTAGCATTCGCTCGCCTATTTCAGATGAGCTACATGGTGGTGGCCCCCCCCCCCGCCCCTTTTTTTTGTAAATAATTTTTTTGCTGACAAAGTTTCCATATCGTTGAGGCACGTTATCATCCAGGAGGGATCCATCTCTCACTCCCTCTCTCCTTTTTTTTCTTCTCTCTCATCTTCTCCCTCATTCACATTCCCCCACTTGTTCTGACCAGAGCCTCTTCTCGTCTATTATAGCAGTTCAGAGAATGAGAAAGAAGAAGAGATGGAGAGTGAGTGATACAGAGAGTGAGAGAAATAGAGAAGCAGGCCTTGCCCACGCAATGGAGTGGGAGACTGAGCCTCTCTCTCTCTCTCTCTGAACATGCACACACACACACCACACACACACTCACTCACACAGCTAGTCAGTGTATCATGCTTGCACTGTGTGGGCTGAGCTGAGCATTCCTGTCATACAGTAACAGTCTTTCTGCCTCCGCACTCTCTCTCTCTCTCTCTTCCTCCCTGTCTCCATCTTTCTCTTTTCTCTTTTCCCTCTCCATTTTTCCCCTCCCTTCCTCTCCCCACATACACTTACAATTACACACATGCACACACACATGTACATGCGTACACTCCCACAGAGCAGAGACGGATTGCTGGGGAGGAAGTCAAGATGGTATGGAATGAGAGTCCTGGTTGTATAGGGTAAGTTTATCTGTGCACTTTTCTTTTCAGAAAATCGATTTCACATTGGTTAGATGGTGTGTGTGTGTGTGTGTGTGTGTGTGAATGAAGACTTGGGTGAGAGCTTGTGAATGTGCGCTTTCTCGAACCCGAGTCTCACTTTGAGCACGCATACATGGATGGATGTGTGATTTAACATCATTTTCATGGATGAGAAGACACTTCACAGGGCAGACCAGCACTGTCAGCTTGTGTGTGTGTGTGTGTGTGTGTGTGGCTTCTAAGTAGGTTTTGGACCTCCTGTGCCAATCTTGTCAAAGGTTTATTACATGAATGAATTTAGGATGATGTCAGTGCGCATTTCCAGGATATTCAGGGTTCAGGATTAATCTCACACATGCGCACACGCACGCACACGCGTTCCTAGCCTTGCTTCACTCCATCCGCGTCCCCGTTACCTGTCTCTGGCGCGCGTCTCCCTGATTTCCGTCGTGACTGAGGCCGATCCTCAGAGCCCCAACGCCCACGCGCTCTCGTCTACTCTCCCCTCTCTCCCGCTCTCTCTCTCTCTCACCCACTCCCTCTCATCCTCCTTCATCACTCTCAGCCCCTCTCTTCCTCCCCACCCACCACTCCAAGCGAGTGATCCGCGTGTCCGTGGCACGCGTGGTGCGTCTGCGTCTTCTCCACGTCCCTATCTCATCTCCAGCTCTGGCCCTTTTAGTGGTAGCAGAAGAAGAAGAGAGAGAGAGAGGGAAAAAAGGGCAGCAGGCAAAGTTTCCCGCCGATCCATTTTTTCTGGTTGCCATAGTGATGCGCGGGGACTTGGAGAGGTGCGGCGGTATTGGGATGCAGCGACAGCACTTTGCTCGCAATGTGAATTCACACACCGCCAGTGATGGAGCTTCTCCGAGACTGCGTTCGGAGCGAGCGACGAGGTGAGACGTGTGTGCCCAAACACACACACACACACACACACATACAGTTTCAGATGCACACACAGGTGCAGACGCACCAACGTCGTCTCTGGTAGATGCGCGCATGTGAGTGTGTGTGTGTGTGTGATTGTGTGAGAGAGAGAGGGCATGCAAATTAACCTCGAGCTTTATCTTGGATGAAGTCTGTGGAAGAGGGCACGTATGATTTCCCAGTGTGTGTGTGTGTGTGTGTGAGAATGTCAGTACTTGTAGCAACTTGAAGCATGCAGTGTGTGTGTGTGTGTGTGTGTGTGTGAGAGAGAGTAAGTGAGAGAGAGAGAGCTTTCTTTTTCCCAGCATTTTCTCATCATGACTGTGCTTTCATGAAAATCAAAAAGAAATCATGATGATCTAATAAGTAGATTAGAAAGGACACCAAACTGTCACTGATACACCTTTTGTACCTTTAGTGTGTGTGATTGTTTTTGCTTTTTCTTTAGAAAGGTGCATAGTCTACCTTTAACGCTGCACGCTAAAACTAATACCTGAAATCGTCTTTAAAGCACCTTATATCCAGGTCTCCAGGTGAAACCTACATAATAAACCTGCATAGACACGATGAAAGTACCAGATTCAGGCAAAGCTACAGTTTAGTTCCTTTTTTTAATATTATCGTATTGTAAATGCACTTGAGTGATTTGTGGCCTGCCTTTTTTTAGCGCATTGCATTGCATTACTGTGCGTTCTCAGCTCAGGAATTTGGGAGATAAAGAGAGGCGCAGTTTGCCTCAGGGCCTGGAAGTAGGCCTGCACTCGGTTTCGAAAAGAAAAAAATAACTCTATTGCAACATTGCTGTAAGCTAGAGATGCATCAATTCTACTTTTTTTTAACATATTGTTCATTCTAATACAATCATATGTCTATATATGTGGTATTGTCTCGTACAAGGGTTTGGCGATAAAATAATATAATAATATCTGTATCTGGATAAAAGATGTCCTGGTACACTTTTCTGAGATTTTGAATGCCTAAAAGTGTTTGAGATTAAGATCATAAGTTTGTAAGGTGCTTCTGTTAAGTATAACAACAAAAAGATGACCATTAAAGGTGGTGTCTGTGAGATTATGTATGTTGAAGACGGTGGATAGCGCTGCAGCGAGACGCAGTGTAAAAAGTTCGTAGGAAAGAGGAAACATGTTAGCGTTCAGATGAACCTGGTAAAATGATATGGGAGTTTAATATCTCTAAAAAATCTATAAATAAAACGTTTGATGTAGAATCAGTTATATTTTTCTCAAAATCAATTCAGTTCCATTTTACCATTCTTTTGTCTTTTTTTTTCCAGTACAGTATATGTTTGATTTTGAGATGGTAAAATGTTGCAGTTCCTCTATAATCCCACAGGTGGATACTCTCTAAACCTATGTGGAGGAAAAGTATTTGCTAAATTTGCTTAGAACTGTACCAAAATCTAAAACAAATCTAAAATGAAATACAGAGGATATTTATAAAATCGTGATACTAATCGAATAAAAAATAAAATAATTGGCACCGTGGTATCATGATAATATCGTATCGGCTGGTCCCTGAAGATTCCATCTCTATTTTCTACTGTCTGAAACTTTAAAATAGCGAAATAAAAAAAAAGTTTTCCCACATTTCATCTCATTTTCAGTGTTAAGTGTTTTGATAATTTTATATGCAATATTTTATACATATGATAAAAATCATAAAATAAACATTATTTTTAAATGCACCAATACTACTGCATTTAAACCTCTGCTTACGTCACCATCATCGTAATGTCTTAAAATATCTTGATGATATTTTTGTCCTATCGCCCATCCCTTGTCCATGGTGTAAAAGACATCAAGGTTCCTCTCAAGGTTTATTTCATTGTGTCAGATTGTGTCGGAGTTTTTCCTCTCCACCCTCAACACTCGAATGATTTAATTTGGATTTCTGTAAAGCCTGTCAGTGTCGGTTGTTAAATGTGCTCTAACAAATCAAATGGATTTTTACTGCATCAGAGTTGAAGATGGAGTCTGATCCAGTGTCTCAAGCTCTTGAGTGCAGTATAATAATAATAATAATAATAATAATAATAATAATTATTATTATTATTATTATTATTATTAATATTTGAATAGTAACTCATAGCATCTGTGTTGCCAGGTGTTGTATGAGACTCACCGGAGCGTTTTTCTTTCTTACTTTCGTTCTCTCGTCAGGAGGCTTTCACAGACTTCAAGGCTACTCTTATGTAACCACAAGAGTACATGTGTAGCTGTGACTTTTCTCTAATGGTCTTCTAGTATCCTGGGAATTGGCTTGATGTGAGGACTTGGTAACACCTTACGCCTTGTCTGCTTTGAAGTGATAATGAAGATTTACCTGCACTGCAAATATACCAACCCATGCATAATTATGAGCACACTTGGCAATAATTATGTGCATCCTTGGCAGTGGATACTGGCACTATAAGTGTGCTATTATGTATGTTGTGTTTCAGGCGTTTTCATGAATGTGCTACAGCGTACTCATGTGCTGCCCTTCAGCAGAGGAGATATTTTTAATTCTGTCACTCTCTATGCATTTAGGATTGATCAGGGGTGTATGTGGGTGGGAGGCAGCCGCTTTTATTTCTGGCGTGCTTTCAGCATGAGTGTGTGTGTGTGTTTGTGGAGGAAAAGCTAAGCTATCAGTGGTGCGCAGGCTTTCCTTCACTTCCTGACCAAACATCCCGAGGAGCCTTGGCCCGATCCAGTCGGGAAGAGGCGCAGGAAGTGAGGCTGAAATCACAGGAAGTGGTTTGCCTGCCCAGAAGGGCTGAGCTTGAAAACAAGGCAAGTAGAAGTTTCTAGATTAGAGCTTGTAGAGGTATGGGTTAAGGTCTGCTGATGATGAGCGCTCGGGCCATGTTCCAATTAGCCGTGGTGCGTGTGTCTGAACGTGTGAGAGACTGCGCGTGAATGTGTGGGTGTGCATTTGATGCTTTTGATGTATGTGGAAAATGGAGGATCGCTGAGAAGTATATTCATACCTCCAGCTGAGCCACTCTACCTCTGTCTCTTTATCTGTTTATCCGTTTATCTCATTTTTATTTATTTATCTTTTTTTGGCCTATGTCTGATGTATAAAATATATGTATTGAATAAGACACGGAGGCCATTACCAACTCAAAGTTGCTCATTTCCAATAACAGCATGTGTTTTATACCTCCTAGCACAGCAGTTTTCCAACAATACATGTTTTATAGATTTAAGAACAAGAAACTGTACTTTTTTTTTTTACCCATTTATGATTACATTTAATATTGCAAACTGGAATTGAAACAGGTTACTTTCAATGACTTCCACTCATATTCTGTATATCTGTGATATTTTTGTTACTGAATAACCACAAAGCCATCTGTTTTTATAGACTCTCCCATTGCAGAATATACTAGACTGACACTGGAGACTCCTTCCATAAATGTTTAAAAGAAAAAAACAGTGCTCACAGAAAACCTCAACATGTCACTAATTTCACCCATTTAGAAATTTACGTGAAACATCCTCTGCAAACTCTCCTTGTTCTAGATCTGATTAATGGAAATCAAGAACTCATTGGAATTCAAGACAATGTGGTGTATATAGAGTAAATAGATACGAACATATACAACCAGTACATGTACAATGCAGTTTATTATTAGTTATTTACGTTCAGCAGTCACTGGATAAAGTGATTTCTAACAAGCGACTCTAGGACTGATTTAGGGATTAGTGACTTCTTTAAAGGCGCAATGGATATACTTAGTAAGCTTCAAAATGATTAGATCGTTGTCACAGACATAGTAAAATACATCTCTAACCGTACTAATGCCTAGCAACAGACATTGACTCTTGTTGGAAATATTAAAAACACCTATTTTATTGGTCAAGATGTTTTAAAGGTCTCGCTGATTGGCTGATGTCCACAGCTATGGGATGTAAACCCTTCCTGTTGGACTTTCCTTTTTCCTACTAGCTTTCCTGCACTCAGGCATTCAGCATCAGGGCTGGGCTTAAAGTTTCCTGAAATCTGTGAACTCGCAGCCACGGCTAAGAAACTTCTGTCCTGTTTCTCGTAAAAACGTAGTCGGCATACTATTTAAAGGAGACTGCTGGACAATTGGAGGGGAATTTTCCAACTGTTCTGAAGATTCCAGGGTAATAGAGGTATTCTTGGATTTTTCATTGCCTACAGTGAGCTTTACATGGGACACCCAGGCCAAAGGTGAATAATATGAATAATATGTGATTTTGGATTTTTGTTCTTATAATTATTAAATGTTGGATATCAGGATGTTTTGGATATGTTTCGTTTGGATTCGGATGTATATAGTGTATATATAGTGACAGAACAAGGAAACAGTCCATTTTGTGTTCAGCTCAAAATACAGTAATATCTGCTTTAGATACATTTTGCACAGTTCCTCATTCATGATCTGAAATCGTACAACTAGCAAGAGCCTAACATTAAATTTTAACTCAGTTATGGAAAGTAGATAAGCTTTAAAGCTCATATTGCAGTCATACTGGAGCTTGATATTGTGAATGCTGCAACTGTTAAAGAAATATGGAACAAAAAAATGAGACAGTGAAAAGGGAAAAGAGATAGAGAGATTAAAACTCTTAACATGTAGATTTCCCAAAAGTGATTATTTTGTAATAACAACCATTTTACTGTTGTTATACCACATTATACCGTGTCAATTTGCCAAAGGAAACACTTCTTAAAAATCATATTTAAGAGCAATGTGATAGACATGTTATTAGGTCCTTCGTCTAGAGTGGCATTTAATGTTATAGAACCTTTATGAAACAAGTATCCTTATACCCACTAGAATCATTGGTCAGCCAACAGGACCAAAAATGGCATGTTATGGACAAACCTCTGACCAAAGACTTCTTCCATAAACGCTAAATAAACAGGAAGCTTCACCATTTCAACAATTAACTCACCTTTACCCCATCACACTGAGTCACATGTATAACTTGGCAGGAATGCAGTAGAAACCAGTAAGGACTTAGTGTATTGTCTGCCTTGACATGGAGCTGCCATGCTTTTTTTAGACAGGTTAAAAAAAAAAGCCTGGTGAGGATGTAAAAGAAGCAAGACGCAGGAAGAACTTAATAAGGACGTACTGTATTAACGATGGCATTGACCAGCTAACACCTCTTAGATACAGGGACTTCATTGATGCACTACAAGCATGGCGCAAACGGGAAAGCCTGGATGGCGATCTGATTGAATGGTCATTGGGATGTCACAATGGCTTCTTCAGGCTTGTGCAATGACCTTGGTAGGTCCAATGCCACATTGTTAAATACCCAATTAAGTTCATATTACATTCTTCTAGTGTTTACCATGCTTTGTAGCTTATCAGATAATTTAGTATAAATACTAGATCTAATTCCTTACACTGTCACCTCATGATTAAAAGCAGTGCACATATTGTGGTAGTTATACCAACCTGCCAGGCGCAATGACAAAGTAGCAAATGCATGATAAGCGCCTAGTAAGAACCTGGTCTGGTCGTAGTAGTAACTTACTTCGATCTTCTTGGACCTGATGAACACGCGGTCATATGTGATAGGAAATTAGTGACAACATGATAGATGCATTGAGGACGTGGCTAGGAAGTAGTATGAACTTAATAATAGTGGCATATTTTTCCATTCTGACCCCTTTCTTGTTTATTTTTAGGGCACCGTTGGAACGTCATAGTCTTAGTCGGGGTGTGATGGGGCCTAAGCTTATTTATGTGGAAGTCCCTTTGTTAATTGTTACTATAGAAACAATAGAATACGTCTTTTCAGCTATCATTATTGTCAAAGCTGCTGTTATAGAAAATCAATCACCACTCACTGATCAGATTCACGATCAAGAGTTCATTACTATATGTGTACTGTACAATCATTGCTTAATCAAACATTCTGCTCCAAACTCTCTCGATATCAATGCACTTCTACCTGCTTCTCATTGGTTGTTTTATATATTCTTGTTGTTTAAAATTAGTCAGCCAATCTGGCATCAACAGTCATGCCATGACCATACATAGACATGAAAGAAATAAAAAGACACCCATAGTTTTATGATAAAATGTGTGAACCAAAATTCGTTGATTTTTTTTAAACGACTAAGGTTTAACTATTAGTACTTTATTAATTTTCTATTAACGGCTTTAAAAGCAACAACTCACACAGCGACAGTGTGAGAAGGTTGCTGTCTACAGATCTTTGATCAGCAATCACAACAGCGATCACAGTTGTATTTTAGGAGGCCCAGTTCGACACAGCAGTGATTCCATTGATGTTTTTCTGTTTTTTTTCCCTTCTTTTTCTTAACTGTAATTCAGTTCACAGTAGAAAGTGGGATTTCAAGATTTGTCTCCGGCACAGTTCAGCCTCAACAACCCGGTCTCTTTGAAAATGAGAAAGCTCTGTGTAGGTTTCCATTCTAGGCAGCATAAAGATGGGTATATACATAACAAACTGAAACAAACAGTAGTCATAATAATAGAAACCAATTTCAGCACTTACGGCCATCTGGATACTTCTTGCATGTCTGTGCAGTTACACTGATCGTTCACATGAACATCACTGAAGCTCTTGACCTGTATCAGCAAGAATTTATGCACTGCACTGTTGCCACCTGATCTACCATTGATTGGATATTTACATAAATAAACAGGGGTGCAGGTGCTCCTATGAAGGTGACTCGAGAGTATACACCAAACAGCCATAACAACAAAACCACTGATGGGTGACATGAATAACGTTGACTATCTCATTACCATGAGTGGAATGTCAAGGGGTGGAATGTATTAAGCAGCCAATGAATAGGCAGTTCTCAAAGTTGATTTGTTGGAAGCCGAAGAAATGGGCAAGTGAACATGACAAGGGGCAAATTGTGATGTGACTGGGTCAGACTACATAACATCAGGTCTTGTGGGCTCTTCCTGGTGTACAGTGGTTAGTACCAAAAGTGGACCAGTGACTGTGTCATGAGCGGTCAAGGCTCACTGAGGCGTGGGGCGCGAAGGCTGGCCCATCTGGTCTGATCTCACAGAAGAGCTACTGTAACACAAATTTCTGCAAAGGTTAATGCTGGCTCTGATAGAAAGGTGTAAGAACACACAGTGTATCACAGTTTGCTGTGTATGAGGCTGCATAGATGCAGACCAGTCAGAGCTGAATTAGAGCTGGACCACGAAGCAATGGAAGAAGGTGGCCTGCATGGTCTGAGGAATCATAATTTCTTTTTTACATCATGTGAGTGACAAAGTGTGTACGTGTGCATCACTTACCTGGGGAAGAGGTGGCACCAGGATTCACCATCTGATTCTCTGTGCAATGTTCTGTTGGCAAACCTTGAGTCGTGCCATTCTCATATGGATGTTATTTTGACACGTACCCCCTACAGTACCTAAACATTGCCGCAGACTAAGTGCAAACCTTCATGGCAACATCATTTCCCAATGACATCGCCCTCTTTTCATCAGGATAATGCTCCCTGCCATTGTTGTTTAGGAGTGGTATGAGGAACATGACAGAGTTCAAGATGTTGACTTGGCCTCCACGTTCTCCAGATCTCAATCTGACCAAGCATCTGTGCCATGTGCTGGACAAACAAGTCCGATCCATGGAGACCACACCTCAGGACTTAGAGGATTTAAAGGATCTGCTGCTAATGTCTTGGTGTCATATGGCACAGCACACCGTCAGACGTCTTGTGGAGTCAGAGCTGTTTTAGTGGCACAAGGAGAACCAACACGATATTATGCAGATGGTTTTAATATTATGGCTGATTGGTGTATATGCATCCAGAAGTATATTGTTACGAATGAGCACATTTTATGTTTACAGATATTAACTATAAGACTAGAATGGGACATAGTTAGTAATAAGCCACTTTTCAGGCAAGGTCTTCTGAGGAACTTATTAAACTGTGAGACGGTATACCTGATCAAATTGATTTCATTTAAAATGCAATCACACCAAATATTAATTTATTGAAGTTCTTCACTCTGCACACTGCTCTCTATAGTGTTTTTATAAAGACCTTTGCAGGGAGCTGTATATATGTACTGTATATACACAGACAGTATGCATGCCATACAGTGCATGTGGGTTTATATTTGCATCGATGCGTATTAAGTATTTGCAAATGTTCAGATGCATTTTTATGATGAAAGCAGTGATCAGTCATCAGAAACGGTTATGATGATTTCTGTTTATTATAAATGACACTTGACCTCTTGGCCCTTTTTTAATTTTTTCATTTTTTGCATGTTCTCCCATTGCTCTGTTACATAACTGAGGGCTTCCGCACTGCCTTCCAGGACAATAGTGAGGGACTTTCTTGTACGCTGCCACCGGGTGTGTGATTGCACATGTGAGTGTCTGTGTGGGAGGTGGGAGACATGCCTATATGAGTTACTAGTGGCAGAACAGGTGTGTGTGTGTGTGTGTGTGTGTGTACAAATTGAAGTTTTGTGTGGATGCTACTGGATTGAGTGGTACATAATGGCAGCGCTTGCTGAATGTGTGTGGTAGTGTGATATGCGAGTGTGTGTGTGTGTGTGTCCTCTCGAAAAAGGAAGTGGAAGTGCCATAGCTTAGCAGAACAAGCAGAGTGCAGCGTTGCCATGGTGACATGTAATACAGGGTTCCCTGAAATTTCCTTTTTTTCCCCCAAATGAATCTGTTTCGCAGTGTCCATGGCAACCACTCACAACCGGCAGACGTCAGGTCTTATTTCTACCTGTCTCAATCTCTCTTTCTCACACATACGCATACAGTAAATTACAAACACACATACACACACACACAGATTAAAATAATACACTATACACCATGAGCACATACTGCAGTGTAGAAATATGATTTGAAGTTGATTATGAAACCATGTGTGCATGTCTGTGTGTGTGTATGTGTGTGTGTGCTCGTGCCTTGTGTTGGTAGGGTTGTGAGGCCAGCGTATTGAGCAGCGCACACCCACCCACCCCCCACACCCTCCCACACATTCCCAGAGCATGCCTATGAGTCCACCTGCCGACGGCAAACATGAGGCTCCCGACAGGCCGCGGCAACAGCACGCCCCTACCAACGGAAACCACGGAGACGACAGCATTCGTGGCTCTCCAGGGTCTAAGGGCGGCTCCAATGATTCCATGGAAGATCTCCACGGAACTGCCGTCATTATCCGCATCGGAATCCCTGACCTTCAGCAAACAGTAAGTCTGTGCAGGTCTTCATCTCCTGTGATCAAAGGTCTGAGACGAATGATGTGAGAGCTATCACGTCATTGATTTTCTACGTGACATTCTCAGTTTTTTTCCGCCTCTCTCATGCACACTTAAGCAACCTTGTCCAATCTTCCTGTCATGTCCATGTACTTATTATGCATGTCATTCCTTTCTTGTGCTTTTAAGGTCTCTCATTTTGAGTGCTTTTCCCATAAAAATGAGGAATAACACACTTGAAGGGGGCTTTTAAAGGAAAGCAAGTGTGTTTCTGTTCCAAAGTGTTTAATGCCTCTTATATGACAGTTCTTTTCCTCGCCCATTATTTCTTTTTAATGAATGACACTTTGTTCTTTTGTGCTTCCTAAAGTTGCATTTAATGTTGTGCATTGTCCACAAGTGATCAGCAGCTACACATAGTTGTTCCCTCATCAATCTCTCTTGTATTTAATAAGACATGGAGACACCGGAAAGTATGGTTCTGACTGTCACTAATGTTACTAATATTCCTTCATTTAATTTTTTATAAAATCAACGATTATGCTTTATTAGTTCAATAATAATAATAACAATAATAAAACGATGGAGACAGAGTCTTTATAGACTACAAGAAAACATTTGACTCTGTGCCACATGACTGGATACTAAAATGCCTTGAGATCTCCAAATTATCACCAACCATCATCCAGTTCCAAACAGCAAATATGTACAATTGGAAAATAACCCTCATGCTAAACCACACAGATGGAATGCCACACTCTAGGCAGATCAACATCACTCATCACTGGCATATTTCAATGCAACTCTCTCTCCTTTCCTCTTCTGCATAGTTCTTACTCATCTATCCTCTCTTCTAAACAACACCAGCTACAGGCTCATCCACTATTAATCATCTGTTCTACATGGACGACCTGAAAATGTACATTATAAAGAATGTTGAAGAATAAACTGACTTACTAACAATCACAAAAGGCTTCATCAATAAACCAAAGTGTGCCAAAGCAACATAAAAAAATGGGCAACTTCGACATAAAACATCCAAATTGACCAACCGTCAATTCAGCAACCAACCGAATGAAAGCCATCAACACCTTGGCGATTCCAGTCATACAGTAACTTACAGCTTCAACATCATCGACTGAAAACTAGAAGATATTGTATCAGGAAACTTCTCAGCTTAGAAAGGATGCACCACCCAAAAGCAGATATAGATAGATTGTACCTTCCCAGAAGCAAAGATGGCGGGGCCTAATTCATTGGGAAACCACCTACAAAAACTACGATAACAGGCCTACATACAGTACTTGCCATATTACCAGAAATTACCCCCTTCTAATGATTCTAGAAAGCATGAAAAACAAAAGGAAAAGTACTCTGTAGCTATTCATGCTGCAATGTTAAAAAGAGCGCTTAACCGCCCTGAAACCTGAAAACGGAGTTCCAACTATGCACGCCTGAAAAGTAAAAAAAAAAGAAAAAAGGAAAGCATAACACCCAACAACAAATGAAATAAAAATGGAAGGAGAAACGAAAGCACAGGTAAAAAATATTTTACTCGAAAAATATCCTCAGAAATATATACTGTAGACCAACAAATGACTAACATATGGCTTAAAACTGCTGGGCTGAAATCTGAAACAGACTCATAGATACATGTCCATCCCGACTGAAAGGAACACCTCAGCAAAAGGAACTACAGTAAAAAACTTTCAAAGTACAAAGACATTGAAATCGAGATTGAATGAATGTGCGGAATGAAAGCCATGAAAATACCAGTGGTGACACATCAATCACATCAAAATTCAGGAACTTCAGAAGATTATACTACTTGAAACATCTCATATTCTAAGAAAGACACTTTCCATCAATTAGACTTCTTTGTTAAAAGAAATGTATAATAATAATAATGGTAATGATAATAATAATGCATTTTTGCTTATCATTATTAGGCTTAAAATATATGTAACATTCACCATACAAGTCCCTGTGAATCAGCTGTTACTATAGCAACTCTAGCATATTATGAGGAGCATTCAAGTCAAACCAGAACTTTTGATTGTGCAGAATAACAGAACAGTTTTAAGAGTAAAACTTCTCCTTATTTCTCTATATACACTACACTAATGCACTTATCAGAGTGTTTCAATAGAGCTTGAATTCCATCAAGGTAGAAAGCTCTCTCAGTACTCTGGAGCCATGATCAGACTGCCTGCTTCACCATGGAAACCCTGGCCTCCCAGGAACACCTTTAATGGCCCAAACATGTGGAAATGGCTTAGAGCGAGGTCAGGACTGCATGGGGGATGTGGCAATAACTCCCAGCTGAGTTCTTATAATGTACATGTGGTGTTGGCGAATGATTGTGTGTACAGTTCTCACAGACAGATGCATCTCTTCCATAAGTTGGCGACAAGTTACCAGTCGATTTTGAAGGATCAGACATTACACTTGCTGAATGTTCATGGGAATGACTGCTGTAGGCTCCAAGACACTTCAGGCTTTTCTTAAAATGTTTGCACCATTCAAATGTTTAAATGTCACAAAGATTTACCCTCTATTTTATTTTTCTTATTTTTTTCTTTTTTTTCTTCATATTTATCTCCTATTCCTATTCATAGTCTTTTATTTTAAGGTCACGAGCAGTTGTCTAAGCATTTCACTGCAT
>JAOTQY010000014.1:11693091-11703342 GCA_026413445.1 Dolichallabes microphthalmus
AGGATAGGGTTAGATGGAGGCAGATGATTCGCTATGGCGACCCCTGAAAGGGAACAGCCGAAAGACAAAGAAGAAGACTCTCATAACTGTGTTCTGTCATTCTGCACAATCAAAAGTCCAGGTTTGACTTAAACACCCTTATATTTATATAGCTTCTTATATATGTTACCTTTTAACAACCTAAAGAACCTTGTTCTATTCAATGTCAAAACCTTTTGGTGTTTCTCTTTGGGAATGCGTGAACAGTTCTGTTTAAAACCCAACAACAAAAGATTTTCCTCTCAGATTTGTGTTTGATGTAGAACCGTGAACCATTTAGCACCCAGGATGTCTTTGTCTCTTTCTTTTACACATCCAAGTGTTCTTTCTAACCAAGAGATACATTGCAGATCAATAAAATGTTTGTATCAGACATTTTATGTGTGTGTGTGTGTGTGTGTGTTTCAGAGTCACCCCTCACCCTGGCAGCACAGTTGGACTCAAGTGCTGAGCTGATTAAAGTTCTGAGGAGCGGAGGAGCTCATCTGGACTTCAGGACCAGAGACGGGATCACTGCACTTCATAAAGCTGTGCAGACACACAACCACATAGCTCTAACTGTAAGATTTATACACACACACACACACACACACACACACATGTGCATGCACATACACACTCACACACTACACAAACAGTCTACTGTAAACCTTCTGCAATGAGCACCATCTGTGTGGATATGAATTTCTCTGGTTCTGTTTTTCACTGTAGTCTTTTTTGGGACAGATGTCTCCTAAACATGAGGATTTTAAACATGTGGAGAGGAAATTTGCTATGACAGTTTCCACACAAAATGGGTTTTATTTGATAGCTACAAGAATTTAAAGATTTGTTTTTGACACAAAGCTGCATATATACAATTAGCCGATGTATTACAAAAAAACATATTTTTTTCACATATGTACTATTTACATTGTCATAAAGCTGATACAGTATAAGACATAAGACTGCTATTATAGACATTTTTGTTGAGCTTCTCTAGCAGGGACAAGATAAGATAAAATATACCTTTATTCGTCCCACATTTCTTTAAAAAAAGAATAATAATTGAGTAACTGTAATATATTACGTACTGTACATAAGTGTTAATTTTGGCATATGTGAATGCTTGTAAGTCTAAATCTAAACAGTGGTTGGCTGCGAAGACCTATGACTTCATGCCAGCAGTCATTGCTGTATGTGCCAACTATGTCCTAAAGACTCTAACCATAGGAACATAACCTCCAGCACAAAGACCTATAGTGCATGTCATTGGACTGTGGGATGAAACCCACCAAGCACTGGGAGAACATGCAAGCACAGACCAGAGACAAGATTTTAACGCTCAACCCTAGAGGTGTGAGGTGACTGTGCTAACCGCTAAGCCGCCAGGCCAGCACGTGTACGCTTACATAACTAAATCATCATGTTAAAAATACGTTTTCGATTTTACATTTTTTTATCCAAACTTTCAAAATACTTCTTTTTCCCCACAGTTTCCCCACTTTTTTCTTTTTTTCACACAGTTGCTCCCATGAATTTTATATACATTTTAATTTAAATTACCCAATCAAGTTAATCAGGGAAAAAACATTAACAATAACGCCGATTCATCATGCTCAGAAATACTCACGGAAAATGAGCTGACTGCTTTTGTTTTCTAGAAGCCACAAGTTCTGTCTAATTTGAAAAAAATAAGTCCAGCATAAGTTTAGCTAATTTTCTAAGATTTATTGTATTTTTAATACTTAGCTTTCTTTCTAATAGCAGGTTAGATTAGCATTGATTTCTGTAATCTACATAGCATAAGGAAGTTAGGTCATAAAGAATAAAGAATTTTAGCTGTGGTAAATATTGGTACACAATATTTTCCTTCTGCAAACTACTGTGCATAGTGTTGGTCTTGCATATAAGCAGTAAAGAGTTTAAATGTTGTTTCTAAGCATAGATCCATCCAACTGTGTTAGATACATAATAAAAGTTGTGTTTTACATAAAAACATGACGTAACTTCATCAGATAGAAGAATTGATAAAGTTTTTGGATATGTTCACGTTTAACTGCGTAAGATTAAAACACATTATTTACACTTAGTATATCTCCAAGGTGTGTTCAAGTCAAAACTGGACTTTTGATTGTGCAGTATAACAGAACACAGTTATGAGAGTAAAAACTCCTGTTATTTCTCTATATAATCCCCTGCTACACTAATGCGCTTATCCCAGCATCTCTCTAGTGCTTAGATACCATCAAGGTTGCAGGTTTTCTCAGTACGCCACAGCCATGATCAGACTACCTGCTTTCACATCTGAACACTGGCCTCCCAGGAACTCCCTTAATGGCCCAAACATGTGAAAATAGCTTGAAGTGAGGTCAGGACTATATGGAGGTGTAAAAGGGGCAGTGGTAGCTCGGTGGTTTAAGCCCAAGCTCCATTGTTGGTTGCCATTGTTGGGCTCTTCAGCAAGGCCCTTAAACACTTTTAAAAAAATATTACATAACAGGGTTAAGTTAGAAGAAATATATCAGTAAGAGGCGTGGTGATGTGCTATGTAATCAGATCAAGAACTGAGTGTACGCCAGCAGCTCAGCTCAGTCACTTTCATAATGACATGTATGTAAAGACTTCATGTCAATATTTTAGTGGTAGAAATAATCAGCAGGCTGATGGGACGACAAAAGTCTTTTTTGTTCTTTTGTTTGTTCATTCATCTCCTGTTGTGTTTCTCCACCCACACCAGCGCAGACACATTCAATTCCACAAAAATGGCTGAAAACTATACGCAGGTGTTATAGCGCTAATTTATGCTTGTGTCTGAATAAAAGCAGAGCTCTTTATTTCTTTCAAAAAACAAAGCCGGAAAAATCCTTTTGCTTACACTTTGCAGACCCTGTTGGATCTGGGAGCTTCTCCGGACTATAAAGACAGCCGTGGGCTCACTCCTCTGTACCACAGCGCTATGGTGGGTGGCGACCCATACTGCTGTGAACTGCTGCTGTATGATCACGCTCAGCTTGGCTACAGCGACGAGAATGGCTGGCAGGAGATCCACCAGGTAGCATAGACACACACACACGCATACACATAGACACTCACACATCTATACGTTCTTCACAGTATCTGAAGCAGTAGGGAAACTAAAGCATGGGGCGCGGGGGGGGGGTGTTGATCTGCAGGCTTGTCGCCACGGAAATGTGCAGCACCTCGAGCACCTTTTGTTCTACGGAGCTGAGATGAGTGCGCAGAATGCCTCAGGAAACACAGCACTGCACCTGTGTGCTCTCTACAACCAGGTATAAACTCACACAAACACAGAGTATTACATTACAATGTTGCTGCTTAGACCTGACCAAGTGAAGCAACCCCAGATTATAATACTAACCCCTTCTTACCCTGACGCACCCATCGCTCTAGAATAGAGTCAATCTGGAGTATCAGATCACATGACCTTTCTTCAAGTCCAATCTTTATGCTCCCTAGCAAATAACACTTTATTCACATTTATTACAGACACGTTAAAGATAGAGTCATGATTATAATCCAATGCACTTTTTTCCCCAAATTTATCGAATATCTCTTCACAGTCCGCTAGCTGTCTGTTCTGTCTGTTGGCCGAAAAAAGCTGGTGTTCGTACCCTTCCCTGGCTCTCTGAACAGGAAACAAACACCTCTCCAACATAACACTATTCCAGCCAATCAGCAACAGGGCTTTGTTAATGATCACGCACAGGACCAGAGCAAAGGAAGGGGAGAAGAGTTGTTAGTGTTGCTGCCTTGGCAGTACAGTACTGTACATGTCTATGAATTTGCGGGTAGAGCTTATGAAGGAGCACTGACAGAAGGGAGGGGATTTGTTTGGCTGATGAGTTCAACCATCAACAGCCTTTCTCCAAAATCTCGGACTCTTTCTGTAATGATAAGCTTAAAAGACTGTGTGTATCTGTGTGTATCGTGTCTGTGTATAGATGTTTTTGTTTTTTTTAAAAAACTGCAGTTTTGCAATACACTGAGGTTGTATATACACTGAGGACCATTCCATCCATATCTGTGGATCAAAAAAAAAAGAAAGTCAAATGGGCAACCATGGTGAATATCACAACCATGGTGAATATCACTGTCGTTTACTGTGTCTCAGTGTTCTCATTATATAAAGAATAAAATAGAAGACATTGTGTTCTAAGAAAATGGTTAATGACAGGATGGTGCGATGCAACTCATCTGAGTGATTGATGCCACCTGTAGTTTTTTTTTTTTTTTTTACATACCTCTAGTACCGCAACAATTTTAAAACAAGAACATTAACTAAATGATGGTGTCATATTTTCTACATCATACATATTTTTAAATCATGTTTTTATCATATTTTAGTTTGTTGTGTTGTTGTGAAACCGCAAAAAACAAAGTATTTGTCATGAAGCACTTCTCTTATTGTTACAGTTTAAGTAACAAACTGTTCTTCCAAAAATGATTACACTGGAGACTCCTTCCAAAAATGATTACTTAATGATTAAAATGGTTTTCTGGAATAAATGTATCCCCTAGTGCTACCAAGCTACCACTATTGGAGCAAGATCCTCAAATACAAAAAACAGCTCGGATGCAATCGGGCGTTGAGATCACAATCCGACACTCCCACTGAAACATCTCTCCGGCGAGGGGAGAATTTGTTGCCCGATGTACCTCATGGCATGTGGACAGACCCTTATTCCACTTACCATTTTCACCAGAAAGCTCCTGTGTTAGTTGTTAGGGTGGACATGAAAACTTACTAGAACACTGCTGAAAATAACTTAACCCCTTCTGACCAATTGGATTCAAGAATTCAACAGCTGGTGTACTGTACAGTATAATGATATAATTATAGGGATAATTAGTGCACATAATTATTTAGACTTAATAGGTTTAATGTTTTATTGTTTATGGTCATGTTCTATGTATATGAAAGAAAATGTTATAAGACGCCTAGTGCCCGAAGTCTCCTGGGATAGGCTCCAGGCCCCCCGCGACCCTGAACAGGATAAAGCGGTACAGAAAATGAATGAATGAATGAATGTTATAAGACAATGTATAAGTAGTTTTGGTTCATGTCGACAAAAAACCTACGTAATTATTTCAAGAAATAAATAGGATGCTGTTCGTAAAAGTAAAATGATTATTATCACTAAGTCACTCGATTATAGTAAAAGAACCCCTACTTTATAGTATGTGTTTATTCCTTTATCCTTGCTCCAACATCAGTGCACCCTCTCCTCTCCTCTCTCCCTTCCCTCCACACTTCTGTCCTTCACCTCTGTCCCACACCGCTCGTTTCCCGTCTGTGCAGGACGGCTGTGCCCGAGTGTTGCTGTTTCGAGGAGCAAATAAAGACATCAAGAACTACAACAACCAGACAGCATTCCAGGTATCCTGCGTTAGGATTTTTTTTTTAACCTTTTCTTGGAATCTGTTTGATCTGGAGATTTAAAATAAGATCACACAATTATATACAGTGATTTTAAGATTGTGATGTTGAAGTTTAATCTTGGACACACGTCTAGGTGGCCATCATCGCAGGGAATTTTGATCTGGCTGAGATCATCAAGATCCACAAAACCTCAGACGTAGGTAAGACATACTTTGACCATCTTGACCTCGCTGTGTACTCTCAAGTGCCATGAGGTTTCAAAAGTGGTTCCTACTCCTGTTAAATTGATTGCACAGATTCACAAAATCCACTTAAATCCTTTGCCCAAGTTTAAATAATGCAGTTCGTATGAATAAGAAATTGCAAAACAATACTGGAACAATAAAAAATCATACATGATCATGCAAGGTTGCTTTTTTTCCACACCTGTGTCGTATATACTATCCTACTCAGTTTTACTTTCTTGCTCATTCTTCCAGTTTCGAGTCCAGCGTTTATGATATCCATTCGATTTAATAAGAACAGGTGCCACTTTTGCCCATGGATTGGAATAACTCTTAAAAAAATGGAGTTTGTATTACTGTACATTTTTACTGCTTATACAGTAGTACTGTATACCAAAGATTAAATTGAGCCAAGATGCTGAAACGAATATCTCTAATTACAGTAAGTTTAATGCCATATATTTAATAATGAAAGTATATATTTAAATACACCATTAGATGCCTGAGGTTCAGCTTTCAATGCAACTCCAAGGTCCTTGGATTCGGGTTAATGTCTGTTCCTCTGAGTTCTCTAGTTTCTTTCTAACTCCTAAAAACATACCAGATGGTAGTATAGTGACTCTATCATCCCCCTAGGTGTATGAATGTCTGTGTGTGTGTGTGCATGGTGTATTATGTCCAGGGTGTATCCTCAACTCATGCTCAGTGTTCCTTGGGTAGACGGATTCCCCATGACTCTGACCAGGATAAAGTGATAATATCTGTTTGAAAGTTAAGAGATCTTTAGGTGTAATATGTCCCATGCAGATGTGTTTAAAAATACAGTGTACATTTAAACATTTTTAAATCCTCCTACACTGTTTTAATTTCAGCAGAATTTTTATTTATAGCAATGTTAACAATCATTATACAGCCAGTCCCAGGTAGAACCTGGTGAATAATTAATAGTGGACATTCTAATAAGGGTTTCTGTTCACTTTCAGGTAAAAATGTGTCAACAAGAAAGTTCATAACCTATAGATCCAGGATAAGGAATAAAATGTTTAGTAGTACTGTAGGCTGATGCAGCCTTCAAATGTGGTTTCCTTCCACAATCGGTTTCCTCCCACAGTCCAAAGACATGCAGATTATGCTAATTGGCGGTGTACCCACCCTCATGCTCCAAGTTTCCTGGGATATATAAGATATATTAATAAATTGCAGCCTGTCCAGGTTGGATTCCTGCCTCGGGTCTGTGTGCATGGAGTTTGCCTTGTGGTTGGTGGGTCTCCAGTCCAAAGATTAGGCTTATTGGCCCCCGAAATTGCCCATAGTGTGTGAGTGTGTATTGGCATGTACTGGCAATACGATGTATTGGCAGGCTGTCCAGGGTGTACCTACAGTAAGTGCCCTAAGTATCCTGGGATACGATCCAGACCCCTAGTGACCCTGTATACAGGATAAAACGGTATAGATGATGAGTCTGTGAGTGAAATTGCAGCCTTTTACAATTAAGTAATTGCACAGGTCCAGATTGTGATTTAGATTTTGATGTGATTAATTGTGCAGCGCTACATTACATTTACTTTATTTTTCACAAAAAGGTTTTTATTGGGCTGTGTACTGTAAGTACTGAAATATTCTTCTTATTGACTAGGTAGTACAAGTATCTGCCTCATGAAAGAAGGATCGATTGAAAGTTGTCTAATAAAATTAAATGATTGAATTTGTGGGTGGCATGATGAAGTAGTGGTTAGTGCTGTGGCTTTCCACCTCCAGGGTCCGGGTCTGATTCCTGCCTCCGGTCTGTTTGCATAGGGTTTCCTCTGAGTACTCCGGTTTCCCCCCTACGGTCCAAAGACATGCCGATTAGGCTAACTGGCGTTCCCAGATTGCCTGTAGTGTGTGAGTGTGTTTATGATAGTGTGCACTTGTGCCCTCCAATGGATTGGCGCTCTTTCCCAGAATCCCCTTGGAATGCCTCCAGGCTTCCCGCAACCCTGCACAGGATAAGCGATATAGAAAATGATTGCGAGAGAGAGAGCACGCGAGTGAATAAATTCGTGCTTATTCAAAGCCAGTGTGATGAAGGGCTTTAAAATGTTTTACCTGGCAAAAAGAAATAATAAATAACAACAAAGACAAAAAACATCGGCCTTCATTATGAGGCAATTAATTAAACATCAGTATCGACCTTGAATTTCACAACCAGTGCATAAATACTTACTAAAGAAATGATAAGGTTTAAATATTTGCAGTGATATACAGTAGACCTGTGTTTTGCGTTACAGCTGGCACTACACTGAGCTGTTGTTATATAAAATGAATCATCATCTTCTGATGATGGACAGATTCGAAAAATTAAGCATGAACAAAAACTAAGCATTGCTCGTCCAGCATTTTATAAGTCTATGACTGTTTTTTGTGTGTGACTATTAATAAAGTATTAAAAGTGGATTATCCAAATGAACATTGAATAACCTAATGTACATACAGTGTTTAATTTCTGTCTCAATGATGTACCGAACATTATGTCATCGTTCTACAGCGTGTGTGCTCTCATTGTAACTCTCACTGCTCCTCTCCTCCATGTGATCTTACTGTAATCTGTGTGTCATCTGTATGTAATCTCTATATGTTCTGTGTGTGTGTGCGTGTGTGTGCGCATGTGTGTGTGTGATATGTCTTTTCTGTGTATTCTCTGTATCCTGAAGATTTCTCAGCTCAATCTCTGGGTTGTCCATGAATCTTTTCTGTAACACCTGTTCAATCCCTTTTATGCAAATTTTCTGATTTTTTTTTTCCCTCTACAGAATCTCTCGACTGCTAAAAAGGGCATCATTCTTAATGTCTTGAGACGTTTTTTCGTAACATTTTTTTTTAAGTGAATATAATTTGCTGACTGAAGAGTGGAATCATGAACCGATCGAGGCATGTTGAATAATGCCCAGATGTCATCTTAGTTGTCGTTGTGTGTGCGTGCGTGTTGTAAGTGTATGTTACCTGCATGTTTGCCATCTCCGCTATATGTGTCTGCCGGAAAACTGCAGAGAATACACAGACGCTCGACTCTGTGTATGCGTACGTGACCGTGAGTCGATGGTGTGTATGTGTGTGAGACTGTCTCTCTGTTACAGTGCCTTTCAGGGAGAGCCCCTCATACTCGTCTCGGCGCCGTGGCGTGTGTGTATCACCGCGCCGCTCCCTGATGCGTTCGGCCAGCGATAACGCGCTGGACGAGAGTCTGCCCGCGCCCTCGCCAGCCCCTTCACTGCACAGCCTGCCCCCTTTGGAGCCTGATAACACCATACAGAGCCCACACAGCCCACAGGGGGGACACACACGCAGCCTCAGGAGACACACACGTGGCCATCTCAGGTATTCTTATATATAAAATCATGGCTTGTTAGGGGAAAAAATTTTAATTATAAGATCACTTTAGCATACAGTTGGTGTATGTACAATATATTAGTATTTTTAAGTATTTATTAAAGCTTTCTTCAGAAGATTCCACCAATAGAACATTGGCATCAGATTCAAATGGACATTAGCAAAAAAAAGGTTTAGGCCTGATTGTTTCTGGAGTTAATACGTTTGGGAGTAAACTCTTACCAAGCCTGATGGTGGCGCCCCTGATTCAGGGATCCTGGTTCAATCCTGACCCTGGGTTCATGTTTCACATACATGTATTCTCACAATGTAATTAATAATAATATTTCCACTGCACACATCAGTAATACATACAGTACAGTAAGCCATTGGACAGCCATGTTTGACATACTTAATAAGGGCATGTTGAAATATTAAAAAGTGTCTAGACTCACCATAATCATATAAGACCAGTAATACTACAGTATGATTCACAATATCACCATATTATGGATCTCGGTAGTTTAGTCTTTTTTATTTCTGCCCCCGAAATACACTTCTCTCCCCGATAAGTCTGAGTGTGTACAGTAGTTTTAACAGAGAGGACGGAGTTGATTCAGTGGACTCAGGCTTTTGTGAACCATTTAATCAGGTGCAGATTTGTTTCTTTCAAATGTGCCAACATGCAGAAAAACAACCCACATAACTACTTTAACAGCATGTATTATATAATCACATTTATTCCCACTTCACCATCATTTCATTGTTCCAAGCCTGGATTTAAGGATATTCATGGTTTCACAGTTCACCCCTTAAAAATCTATTCCTGCAATGCAGTTCCTGACTTCACTCACACATCTGTCGGAGTGTATGTGTAACCTAAAACATTATGGTTCTGATGTGCTGATGTAATATGTGTATATTTGCATATATGTTCTAGCCCTGGCAGTCCTGTGCAGAGGGATCCCAGTCCTCCTGCTGTATCACGAGGGTCAAAGCGGAGGCTCTACAGCGCAGTGCCTGGTCGTACCTTCATTGCTGTCAGCTCACACAATCCGCAGGGTGAGGGTGAGATCACCCTCAACCGCGGGGAGAGGGTCAAAGGTCAGTCTGTTTCACAATATGCTAGGGGCATCTGTACCTACGTACAGAATTTTAAAGAAGGTTGTAACAGTAATAATAAAATATACTGCTGCATAAAAACAGGATTATATTTATTCTTTCTGTAAATTAGATTGACTGTTTTTTTAAATATTA
>JAOTQY010000014.1:11761448-11771954 GCA_026413445.1 Dolichallabes microphthalmus
CGGAGTACCCGGAGGAAACCCACCAAGCATGGGGAGAACATGCAAACTCCATGCACACAGAGACGGGAATCGAGCCTACCCCAGGAATCGAACCCGGACCCTGGCGGTACAAGGCGACAGTGCTAACCACTACACCACCGTGCCGCCACTGTACAACATAAATTAACAAAAACTAACTAGCTAACTAAGAAACCTAATTAGCTGACTAGCTGAGACAAGACAGATTGACAAGACAACATAAATAAATGTGTATGTGCCCTGCAATGGATTGGCACCATGTCCAGGTGTAACCTGCTTTATACCACGAGTCTCCTGGTATAGGTTCCAGACCCACACTTAAAACACCATTTTCCATGATATTTGTGCACACCTGGGCAACTGCTGTGTAGCGGAAACATGCATAAAGTCCGAGGAGCATGCGTTCATATCATGCTGATAACTCTGTGTGCTAACAACACGGTTGTGTAAAATGCCAGACGGTGTATCTCAAGGTGACCTGTTATACAATTTTACTGTGGGGGGGAAAAAAAGGCAGATCCAGGATGTGGGTGTACTTTGGTTTTAGGAAAAAAATTATACAACCAGTGAAGTTAAATCTTAATGAATAAATAGAATGAAGAGAGCGATGTGCAAAATTGGTCTACAGAGACTCCTCTTTGACAGCAATATCATGTTTGTAACATTTAATGTTGTTAATCTTTTGGCTGTTCCCATCGAGGGGTCGCAACAGTGGACCATCCAATCAGGTTTTAAACCGGATGAACTTCCTAACCCAACCCTCCCATTTTATCTGGCCTTGGGACTGGCACTGCATCCAGTGGCTGGGGTTTGGGCATTAGGTGGGAATCGAACCCGGGCCTTCTGCATGGCAGATGAGAAACCTACCAATAATGTTTGTAACATTAATATAATCAGTAATATATGCTTATGCAAATTATCCTAGTTGATGTGTGTGTGTAATGTACTCTGGGTGTAATAATAGTGATTGGTGCTGGGATTAATTTTCTGGAAACACAATAGGTGTTGCCTCAGCATCAATCCACAATGTAGCACATCACAAACATTTCAATATAACCATAAGATGCATTTTGGAGTGAAGATGTGCAAGTTCTTCACTCGACATGTAGAGCTCCACTCACTACAAGGAAAGTAATTACAAGTTGCATTCATTTTAATTGTAGTTCTTCATTTTTCATAATTGTTTCAATCTAGGTCTGGAAGCTGGACAGACTAGTAAAGATTGCTGGTTTCTTTTGACCGCACTAATTGGGCCCCAGTGCCATCATGGCAGCCAGATAGTATCGCCAATTCCTTTGGCACAAAAGTGGTGCGCCAGCATCACTCTAAGAGATGAAAGAAAAACCAACAGTCCTTTAGAAATTCATGAAAATTTAACAGCATATTATCTTAGCTTTGCTAACAGACAGAAAAGAAATAGACAAGATCCATCTTAATCTTCTACTAGTCATAATACAAGAAAGAGGATATAGGGACATGTTTGAAGCAAATAGTGATGCTTACATGTTGACATTTCATAACCGTACCGTGTTGTCACACAAGACGAGCTTTTGTCAAACCTTAAGTGTTTATCTGGGATACAAACTGGAAGCAGTGATGATCATGGAGGAAACCCAGCATACAGTCAAAAACCAAAAAAAGCATAATTCTGGAGAAATGTCATGGTCTGCTGTAGGTTAACAATTCTGGTGTACACTCTGGGAGATTAGAGGCTTGCCATACTCTTTACCTATTTCTATATGATTTCACTAAGATTAATATTATATTACATTGCTGTATACACAAGTATATTTTTACTAAAATATGCTTACATATATCCCCCTGTGACTTTTAAGTCGCATAAAAGAGAAAATGTCGTGTAAAAAAAGAATTTTGTATTATCTATTATGTACCTCCTATGTACTCTTACATGTTTTCCCCTAGCCATACTACACTACCAACACAAGTCTATCCTTGACTGAAGAGATGCAAAAAAACATTGCGCACACATTTATCAACCATGTAGTCACAACCCCCTGACACCACTCCCTGGTCTTTTGTTTCTGCAGCAAGGGATACATATATACTTATACATTTTAGTATTTTCTCTGTTTTAACACAGATTCAGATAAATTATACTCCTTCCTTGGTTAAAGTTGATGTGTGAGCAAGAAAACATCAAAAATGTTCATGGCAGGTTGTTGTCAAGCTCCAAAGTTGAGAACCCGTGGGCTAGGAAGTGGTCTTGTACCTATCTGAGCTAAACACTGATGTCATGCAGTGGAAGGTAGCTGCCATCAGAGGCATGTGGACCGCTTTGTCCGATATACAGGATGTTAAGTTTCCAGGGAGTTAAGATCATGAACACCAACCACCACAATCAATTAAAATCCTTAAACAAAATCAGTTTGTTACTTAGAACAAAGCACATTTTGTTATAAACCAAGTCCGTATATGTTGCTTGGTTGGCTTACTCAGCGTGGCAGTGGTGTGCAGTCAGAATCCAGCACTCGTCAACGAGCATTCCGCTGCAGTAGTGATTGTCCTTACCTTGGTCACGTTTACTGCTCTTGGTTTTCCACTGGGATCAGATGACTCCAAACCTACATAGCTTGGATCCAGCCTGCAGGGTTTCACCTCAGCCTGTCCACACTTTTTCACTTGCATGGAAACACAGCCAGAATAAACTTATCGCTGCTTAAACATTCATCCTTTGCAAAGAACAGGGCAACACCTAAAGACAAGTTTCTTATAGGTCCAGGACAATATCGGAGGGGGTAGATTATGAAGTTGTGTAGTTGCAGAGTACAGACAGAATGTTAACACTAGCTTATGTAAGTTTTTTTTTGTTGCATATTCCAACATTGTTGCACTCTTACTCCATCCTTACAGTACATACTTGCTGCTTTTGGTTCACTGTCGAGAGTTATTACTTTTTATTATAATGAGTATAATGGTGTCAAAGGGGCACCTACTCAATGTTAGATGGGTGGTCATAATGTTATGACTGACTGTACAGTACAGATATGTACAGTACTTAGTTACTGATTTGTGTATGTTGTGTGTGCATGTTTCACTGGAAACTGTTCTGGCCATGTAACTTCACCAGAAGCATGACTGGTCTCTGCTACTTTCCTTCCAAGCTTTATTTTCCTTCGTAAGATAAGAACAGTTTTCCCCACCAATTTTTACACTTCAGACTTTATGAGGTAGGTACAAACAAAAGTTTCAAGTGGATGACTGAAGAAATACTTCACATGGACCGTTATTTTATTCTGAGGAAGAATTTGGGGCCAAACTTTTGGATTTGTTCCTTTATGGAATTTTACCCAATTTCAAAAATGTAATTTCTTTTCACTATGAGAAGGAGTAAAAAGTAACCTCAATTTTATTTTAAACACAATGACTTATTTATTTTGCTGTGGGTAGGCTAGAGTTCTCAATGTAAATCCAGTATTTTGACAATACAAAGGTATTGCACGAATATATTCATTAAAAATGGCGTCTCCAGTCTGTCTTCTGAAACATCTAAAGAAGAAATAATAGGCACATCTGTATACTCATTAGGAGGAAGTAATTTTCTGCCACATACCACATAAATAAATTACCTGTTAACACCTTCCACGAGCCATCGGCTCCAAATCGACCTTAAGATGGAAGAAGGAGCATTGGTAGAGTCAGCCAAGTGCATGACACTGACTTCCAATTAATTCATATCTGAAAAACTAATATACAACCAATGATGGAGTTAATCCACTGAATGTAGAAAGCAACTTTGGTGTAGACTCCTGGCTTCTGAGCATGACCACAGCCCACTCCCCAGCTAACGATTCCAGCAACTTCATACCGCGTTCCAGTGAAGCATGACAGGGGACCCCCAGAATCCCCCTGTTCATCACGACAACGAAGAAGAAAAGAAAAAAACAAACACCTCATATAACATTGCATATCCATCAAGTTCAGGTATATAGGGATCTATTTAAGTCGTCATAACCAAATACAATTTACCAACTTCAACAACAAAGTTGTGTGTGTCTGTGAAGGCAAAAGTAGGCGGGGTCTGTCTGTGTGTGGCATCGTGTCCAATGAAAATCCAATGGATTTTAACCTCTCTAATGAGACTTGCTTTTGCTTTACAAAATAAATATGTTTAAAATAAATGTTTTACGCACACACAAGTGGTCACAATGTTATAGTAAGCAGTACACGGATGTTGATTATACCAGTAAGAGACGAGCACTAAGACCCAGCAGAGGAGACAATTACCCACAATTCCGCATTGCAAGAGAGAGAAAAACCGTTGGCTCAGTTGTGATCACATGACGCTCTGGGTCAAAACAAAAAGCGCATGCGTGATACATGATCCTCGGTGCTCGTAAACCAAGACTTGTTTGTTTTCAAAGTCTAAATTGATAAAAAATCTTTGCTCGTCTTGCAGAACACTCACAAACCGCGTTACTCGCAATCCGAGGTTCCACTGTAATAACCTGTAGTGTACAGTACCTGACACGCATCTAAACCTCCCGCCATCTCTCCAGCACAGACCATAGAGGGACGGATAATCCCTCCATAAAATCTGACACAAGTATCAAACTCCAGGATAGTAACGTTGGCCTCTTGAAGCCTCTTGGCATGGGGACCACCTGGACAGATGAGACGTGTTTAGCACATACAGATTCAAATATTGTAATGGAGAAGTTACACAGGAAAAGAAAATCACCAGATCAGGTGTCAGAGATGGGAGGCTAGAGAACAGTAAGATACAAAACATGTCATGTACAGCGTACTACACCATAGAGCTTCTGCTTTCTACATTTGGATTGGATAGAAGTCATCAATCTTCTTTAACAGCAGCTCTGACAGTAGTATAACCAGGTTTGTATTATTTTGTTCATTCTAATAGAAACGTGTAGAATTTTGATATGGTGACTTTTTTGTGCAGACATGTTTATTTAGTGGTGTTCATGGAAGGAGTAACTAACTAAGACTTAGAGAGAAGTCGTGAGGTCGGGGAATATTGAAACAGGAACAAAGTTTCCTAACAGCTGTACAACATACAGCTAAAAATAACAACAATAATAGTCATCTTTAGTAATCAAGAAATTGCTAAACTTTTCTCACAACCCAGACTTTATTTTTTATTTTGATCTACATGTAATTATACATTTAAGACACACTGCCTGGCCACAAATTAAAAAAATTATTGGGCTGCATCAAGCAAAGAAAACAACAAAGGAGATTTGAAATTCCTGGAACTGGGTTTAGAATCCTCTTATAGAACTTCTTTACACATGATCAAAACCTGGAAGGATATGCTGAACCATCAACTTCCCACAATGAAGAACCATGGAAAATGTGATCGGGGAAAAAACTTGAATCAAGATCCGTAAATACTTGAAGTTGAATGAATAGTAAAAACCAGATCCATGTTTAATAGTGAAAGTAAGAGCATTACCATACACACACACACACACACACACACACACACACACACAGGATTGGGGCTAAACAGCTGTGTCCATAAGAAAACCACCAATTAGTGAGACTAATTTAAAAAAAGGCTTGTATTTGCTAGCGAGCATAATGATTGAACTTTGGAGCAGTGGAAAAAGATCATGTGGTCTGATGAGTCCATAGCGATGGACCACCATGCATAGTGTCGATTGTAGAAGCCTCTGGAGACAGTGTTATGATCTGGGGTTGCTTCAGTTACTCAGGTCTAGACTCAGTAATGTTATGTGGTAATAAGATAAAGTCAGCTGACGACCTGAATGACCAGGTTATCACATCTATGGAGTTTTCCTTTCCTGATGGCACAGCCATATTCCAAGACTCAAATTGTGAAAGAGTGGTTCTGGGAGCCTGAGGAATGATTTTTCATCCATTAACTGCTGTGTGCTGTTATAGTGACTGAATGGAATCTAATTGTGCGTGACTTTTTTTTTCTGGCCATTCAATGTACAGTATGAACCTTCAATTCTTCATTCCTAACTCTTTTGCTCTTCCTTTCCATTGACAAATAACCAGTTACATCTCTATCACACAGAAGCACATTTCCCTTTTCTCCTCCTTTAAAAACTATTGAGGGTTTGTAAACCTTCTCTCTCAACTAGTGAATGTGACTGGAGAGATATCTACCCTGAGTGGTGGAGCCCCAGCCTGTAATGGTGCATCGCTTCAGTGAGGGCAAGTCTCCGCTCCAGGGAGACACGGGCCTCACACACTCGTCAAACACCAGGGGTGTGTGCAGTCTCAGAAGGGCGATGTCATGCTGTTTGGTTATGCTGTTATAGTTCTTGTGAGTTATGATTTTAGCCACTTTGACATTCTGAACATAAGAGGAGTACAGATTTAGCATCATGAACCTGAAGAAACTTTTCATTCATGTGGTAGCTGGGGAAAACGGAGTAAAAGAATGGAAAATGAGGAAACACAAGTTTAAAAAAAAATTTTTTTTTTTACTTTAAAAGACTTTCTAAACTGATCCTGGAAGGCATGGATCCCCAGTGCAGCCCTGATTGAAAATAAACTGAAGACTACCTCTCTACATGTATATACTGTACTTACCTGTTGGCAGGACTCAGTGTCATTGTCCAGATCGTGTTTCCCAGCCCGTACTTCCCAGAATGATTCTCTAGCATTTCTGCCAACATATGCAGAGAGTCTATTATCATGGGTTCCTCACACACAACCATCTCCAACAGACTTCTTCATATCTCTCTGAACATCATACAAAGCAAGAAATACTGATGTGACTTAATAATGAAGAAAGGTTAACTGGACATGTTAGAGTGGTGTGAATCAGAGACATGACCACTTGGGGATATCGGTTTTGGTGATTTAATGCATCGTTCAACCATTATGTAGCTTTCTTGTGGCGCTACTGATAGCTGACGTCCAACACCTCAACGAGCAGTCACTTGGCCCTTAAGTCTCAGATAAGATCAGAGTATCAGTACTTCAGATAGTCGAGGATTCAATAGATAGGTGGATCGAGAGTTTATCCTGGGTCAAATGAATACTAATATACACACAGGACAACACACTCATTCACACCTAAGGATGGTTTGGCATGGCCAGGCCACGTACAGAAGATTAGAGGAGCAGAAAAACAAGCAAACCCTCATACTTATTCAACAAAATCATTCCTCATCCAGCTTACATCATCACAGATTCACCTTCTGAAACAGTGGCTGGCTGTGAGGATCCAGTACATGTTAAGGATGGCACCACCACAGACTGGCACATCAGCATGACTCAGCACTACCTGCCAAGGCCATGAGTGAAGCCACGCCTCCTTCCCACCCACAATCCGTGGCCCCGCCTCCTCTTTGTCCTTCTGACGGAAAGTTCTCACACCTGCAGCAGCAGACAGAAAAACATTGGACTAATTAAACAAAAATAAAAAAATTATATATATGCTGTTTGTTAAGTGTTTAAAGTTCAGTTCGTATTCATACCATATAAACTGGTGTTTCCATTATAAACTGGAGTTTTATCCAGAGTGGTAATCTTGCCAGCGTCAACGTTTACAAGATAGAGAGACAATTATTGCAAATGTACTCATTCATCATCATCATCATTGTCTATACCACTTTATCCTATATACAGGGTTGTGGCGGACTGAGGGCACGAGTGGGGTTCACCTTGGATGGGGTGCCAATCCATTGCAGGGTACAGATATACACTATGGGCAAGTTGGGAATGCCAGTTTACCTAATCTGCATGTTTTTGGACTGTGGGAGAAAACCAAGCACCATGCAAACAGACCCGAGGCAGAAACCCGGACCTTGGCGGTGCAAGGCGACAGTGCTAACCACTATGCCACAGTCCCACGAGTTTTGCATCCCTAAACATCTTAAAAACTAAAATCACCTGAATTTAGTATTTAGGAGCAGAAGTGCACAATAACTCACCAACTCCACAGTTAATCACCACAGAAACAAGGCAGATAATAACAAACATCACTTTCTTGCATATACTTATTCAAACAGCTTAAAAAATTTATTTATAAATCATCCCCTTGCCGGGAGCAGCCGAAAGATCAACAACAACACATTACCAAATAAAACGCGGTGTGTGAGTCAGAGAAACTCCATCTTTAACACCTGCAACTAATTAAACTCCAGCCTGCCATCAGTGTCGGAGCAATGTTAGTGTTTGGCCACAAGAGGGCAGTACGACATCGTAACGTAGCAACTCTGAGCGATCCGACTCTCTTTGGTGATTCGATTCTTTCGGTTCCAATGAATCGTCTTTGAGTTCGATTCCTTTGATTCACCGGTGTGTTAAAAAAAAAAAAGTTTGTCGGGACAACCAGCTGTGTCTACTGAGCGGCATGAATTAAAAACATAACTATAAAAGATATAAATATTACATGAGGGTGAGTCAAAAATTACCCGCACTCTAGCCTTATGAAAATTTCTTTGGTCTTATCTGCACTTTGTGTTCAAGGCTCCTGTCTCCCCAGTCACTGCTGTGCAGGTGTGAACGTGTTACATCAGTTCATCTGTAACTGCGGTGCGAGCAAAAATGGACGCCTCACTTGAGATTTGCACGAAAGAAGAGCATGCGTTTTTTCTGGCCTGAAGGTGTACCGGGTGCCGTTATTTATAGAAGACTTCCTGTGCAGTACAGAAAGTGTTCTATCACGCAGAAGTGTGTATGGATGGATAGAGAAGTTCAAGGAAGGTCGCACAAGTGTTAGCCATCAATCGGACGCCGGTCCATGTCTACGGCTGATGACAACATCTATTGATGCTTACAGTTTTCTGTGATTCTCAAGAGCCAGTATTGGAACATTATCAGGAAAAAGGTTCAGCAAACATTACAGTGAGCCGCTTATTGTAGACTGTACTTATATGCTATAAGGGCATTGTGATCTTGCATGATGATGCACGTCCGCCTGCTTCTGCCCACACTATCGACACCTGTGTGGTTCCCTGAAAGCAGCCCTACGAGGATGAAGATTCACTTCTGATGAAGAACTGAAGACAGTGGTGCATTTGTGGTGAGAGATTATGTCGAGAAATTATGTAAAGTATTTGTCTTTTATAAAAGTGAATTAAAATAAATTCTACAGCCAGAGTGTGGATTATTTTTGATTCACCTGCATACATTTATGTAATACACTTGTTTTTTTTCAAGTTAATTGAATCAGTGTGATAATCTCACTCACTGGTTTATATCTGTTGTATACTCATCAAGATCTGAGGTTACACTGAAAACACTGGGTTAAAAACCCCTTACTGTACATCACATGGAGAGTTCTCCCTCGTGACATGTTGCAGGTGACCAGAGCATCTGTGCCACCACCACCAGGCTTCATTACAGTTTCTCGCCTGCAGCTTTCAGGGCAGGCTACAAGACACTGTCTCTAACCGCTTCCTAACGCCCATGACTGCCCAACCATCACTGCATGCCTGCATTGGTAATATGACACTTTCAACTCAACTGCACCACAGAAGCTGCTAAACGATCCAAATAAACAATTTTATTTAGCTGATTTTGTTCATTTAACTGTAGTGGCCATGAAATGATCTACATGAATTAATAAACTGAGTGAACTGTGCTTTAGAGTTAGGGTGCTTTACTGTATATATAGATATATATATATCTATATATATCTGTAATGCTCTGTAATAGATTATACTGTGCATGATCAAACAGGTGTTTATAAAAAAAAAAAAAAAAACTGTTTTAACATTTCCGAACCACCCCCCAGTGCGGGTATCCCAACAGGCACATACAGTAGTGACGCATGTAGTATTGTACAGACACCTTTTTTTTCATTCTTCGCATCTCATACATTTAGGATCACGTGACCACCCTATGGAGCGATCTGCTTATCAGGTAGAGGCATGCTGTGTTTCAAAGCTAAGCCTGATATACATGATCTGATCTAAGCCTGATATCCATTTCTTCCACAGTGAGTGCTTTTATGCATCAGAGCATCCATTAACATGACATCCCTGGTGTTCCTGGTATAGTCATCTCCCCAGTAAACTCCTTTATCAGAGCATATAGATGGATTCATATAACATTTACAGTACAGTACTGAGGAGTACCCCCGCCCCCTCATTTCTTGTATTTTAAATGTAGTCTTCAGAAATAGTTCTCCAGGTTTCCAAAAGGACTTTTTGTCTCTCATATTAAGTCCTCGTATTTGACCAGTTTCTGACAAATGTTTTTTGTTAAGCCACACAATGACCTGTAAGTCAATCATTCAAGCATCTAACCCAGTGGTTCTCAACCTTTTTTTGCAGTAGGCCGCACTATGTCCAACTTCAAGTCTCACTGGCCGCATATTATTTACATACTGTATGACGTCATCAACGCTCAATAACCAGATAGTATGCATCTAAAATTATTACAACCTTGAACCACCACCTTATCGTGGTGGAGGGGTTTGCATGTCCCAATGATCCTGGGAGCTATGTTGTCGGGGGATTTAAGCCCCTGGTAGGGTCACCCATGGCAATCTGGTCCTAGGTGAGGGAACAGACAAAG
>JAOTQY010000014.1:11923656-11936323 GCA_026413445.1 Dolichallabes microphthalmus
TTTCGTTATTATTTTGTTGACAAGTGGGGCTTGAAAATTTGCTCACCTCCTTAAGTGGGGAATGACAGAAAAAGTTTGAGAAGCACTGCTTTATGGTAATCCAACATTTATGTGTTATTTTTTTTCCTTTTTTTATTGTTCTTGAGTAATATTCAAATTTTCTGAGATACTGAATTTAGGATTTTTATTAGCTGTATGCCATTTTCATCAAAATGTAAAGGAATAAATAGTTGAAATATATCAGACTATGTATAAAATATCTATATAATACACGAGTTTCATTTTAAAATTGAATTACTGAAATAAATTAATCGATCGGACAGGGGTCTGTGGTGTTCAAACCTTGTGCTCTTTGCCTGCTGGACCCCATATGCACTGAGTGTTTTTCTGTTGTGGCCAGCATTGACTTTTTCAGCAAGTTGGGCTGCATTGGCTTTTCTGTGGGGTTGGATCAGACGGGCTGGTCTTTGGCATGGGTGAACCTCGGGATCCCAGCAGGCAAACACCAGCAGTTTGCTGATTTATAATTGATAATTAATAGCCTTGGCTCCTGCAGGGAAGCACGCTTAATAATGATTGCCTGCATGTGGTTGTGCAGCGTGGTTAATATTTTGTGATGTTAATTTGTTTCGGCTGATATATATCCTACACACAGTCAGAGTTCATCAAAGAATCCATGACCCCCTAATTCCCCTCATGACAGTTTAAAACACAAACACACACACACACACACACACACACACACACACACATGCACACAAACCAGCATTTTTTCAACCTATTGTAATGGATTCACAAATTGAAGAATTTATGGAGACCAAGAAAATAAGGTTCAAATTGAGAAAACTTTAAACACTAAAGACAATAAAGGAAAGAGAGAGAAGGAGAGTTAATTAATTGCATATGCATGGAATAAATCTGCAACTCTAGATGAAATTATTGGACTGCATTTATAATATTTATGCTGAAAATCAAGTCATTTATTTCTCTAGCACATTTTAAAACATTAACTGTCAGTCAGTGTAGAACAAAACCACGTAATTCCAAACAGCAATAAAAGAGCATTAAAAACAAAACGACAGAAGAGAGACTAAAAAGAAAAGTGTCTAGTTGCAAAGCATGGAATTTATGCCTGATGACTCCGGAGAGGTTCGACATTTTTCAAAGGTTAAACTTTTGTTTTCCTTCTCACTTGCTCAGGATGATTAATGAATAGTGTAATCTATCTTATGAGAATGCATTATAACATTATGAAGTAGATGTTTGGAGTGAGGTAGGAGAACAGACACACAAATAAGAGTGATATTCAGCTCTAAGGTCTAAAGTGAAAAGCCCCACTGATTCTACCGTTTCCCAGTCCAGCCCTTGGGAAAACAAATGGACAGTCCAGGTTGTATTTTTTAAATTCTATTTTTATCTTCTATCCTAAAAACGCATTCAGCATCATGTCAGAAGTTGTTGTCTTCAAAATCTAGATTTGTCAGGGAAGAAAAGAGGACTGATGGGCAGATTCATGTGCAGAAACAAACACCATGAACACTTCCAAACAGGGAACATGAGTATTATTTATGGACAAGGACTATGAACATTATTGTTAGGACACACACACCACCAGAGTTACCATAACACGAGCAAGACAACATTACTCAAACACTGAACATAAATAGTGCAATAAACAAGACGTAAACAGAAGATGAATTACAGGGTGCTGTATTCTAGCTTTCGTAACAAGATCACTTTAATCCATGTATTTATTTGTTCATTCATTTGTCCAGTTTGATAGTAAGAAATTTGTTTATTTGCTTGTTTGTTTAGACTGATTTTTATACAGAATCTATGTATGTATGTAAGTATGTATGTATGTATGTATGTATGTATGTTTGTATGTATGGCTGGATATGAAACGTTTATTGCTTCCCAAGAGGAGCAGAGAGGAAAAGCAGAGTGAAGAGTCCTCATTTCTACCTTTATTCATCTGAAGTTACATCAGGCTACTTCACCTGCTTGATATGTAAAGAGTTGAGCGCTCTTTAAAACACACACACACACACACACACACACACACACACACTTCACAATCTTCATGAAATACCCTACTCATAACCATTTTTGTGAAGACCTGCAAAAGATTTCCAGCAGTGCTCAAGTCAATACATTCCAATTGCGAACACACACACACACACACACAAAAGAAAATGTTTTACTGTTCTTGTGAGAATATGTTGGCTCGTATTTTTTAATGTAAGAAAAAAAATATTCTTGAAGGAGGCAAGAAATTTTTTTCCACAGGATCGAAGCGATCAAGTATTCCTATCCTTATGGGTACATTTGGTCCTCATTCAGATAATAAAAAATAAATACAATTATAAGATAATAATAAGATACAATATGCACATGTGTGCACAAACACAAACACACACACACATAGGTTTCACCTACTTCTAACTTAATTTTATACATTATATCAATTTTGAAATTTGAATATTTGTGATTGACATTGTAATCTCTCTATTCACACATACACACACACACATACACACACATACAAACACAATCCCATCCACGATCTTACAATTCTTGGAAGGATAATTGGCTCAAGTATTTTGTAAAATATAGACTTTTTTTCTTATTGAGGGTGTAAGACAGGTGTCCCCACAAAGTCAAAGCTATCAGATATTCCTATCCTTATGGGTACATTTAGTTCTCACACAGATATTAAGTTATATAAATAAGCTCTAAAGGTACTAATTTAGCAGTTTTAATAAACGTTTTATAAATATTTCATTTAATATACATTTTAGCAACCTATTTGTAAGGACCAAACACTGGCAAAATCAACATTATAATATCTCTCACTCCACACACACACACACACACACATACACACATACAGGAACCACTATCTTTATGAAACACTTTGAAGTACCCTACCCATAACCATATTTCTATTCTCCTGATTACATTTGGTCCTCACTCAGATAATAAGTCAAATAAATAAGATTATAAGTTAATAATAATAAGATAAATGATGCACACACACACACACACACAAACACAGATTTCAGATAACTGTAACATTATTATACATTATAGCAGTTTTTAATCAAACTAAAAATGCCTATTTGTGAGGACCAAACACTGTCCAAATCGACATTGCCATATTTCTTTACACACACACACACACCTGTTGCTTGTCTTCTGCTGCCAGCATATCATAACAATGTTTCCACTGAGCTTGAAATAGACGCGCAGCGAGCAGTTTATTTATCTCCAAGTTGACATACACAACAATTTTAAAATAAGTTGTCACAAAAGTAGAATATATATCAACTACAAGAAAGGCTGAAAGATACTGTATAGATGCTGTGATAAATAAATGCTCAGTGGTAAACTTGAAACATATTGGTCTGGTGTTTTGTTCAGTGATGATTAGCTCCTGGACATCTGGGGAGGGGGGAGGAAGGGCGGACCAGTAAGGCTTGCCCTTTTTAACCAGAGCCTCACACGGGGGTTGGGTTTAGAACCTGCGATATGAGGACGATGGCACCGAGCAAATGGTAGAGAATGTGATCTGTGCGCGCTCTTGTGCCGTGACTCTGCCTTTTACGCGCGTCCAAGACGCATGAGCCGTTAGCGCAGTCCCTTCTGTTAAATAGTAGTCATTACGCAGGAGTGTCCGAATAGCGCACCCGGGACCAGGGATGTGTGCCCCACCGCCGGAACTCGGTCCGCATGGGAACGGAACGCACGATAACCGGACACTGTGTCTGAGCGCCTCGGATGCGCACGCGGCTGGAAACGCGAGCCTGGTGACGAACAGCAGCAGTGATCCGTTCGGCCGTAATGAAGAAGTGGCCAAGCTGGAGATCACGGTGCTGAGCTTGACGTTCTTGGCGGCTGTGGCGGGGAACATAAGCGTGCTACTGGCCGTGCGCAACGCCGCCAAGAAGAGCTCACGTGTGCACCTGTTCATTAAACACCTGAGCCTCGCCGACCTGGTGGTGGCCTTCTTCCAGGTTCTCCCTCAGCTCTGCTGGGAGATCACATTCCGCTTCAATGGACCCGACCTCCTGTGCCGCGTGGTGAAGCACCTCCAGGTGCTCGGCATGTTCGCCTCCACCTACATGCTGGTGATGCTGACGGTGGACCGCTACATCGCCATCTGCCACCCGTTACGAAGCCTGCAGGGAGCCACGCGCCGAGCGCGCCTCATGATAGCCTGCACGTGGCTGTGTAGTGTGGTGCTCAGCACCCCGCAGTACTTCATCTTCTCCCTCAGCGAGATAGAGAACGGCTCGGACGTGTACGACTGCTGGGGCCACTTCATCGAGCCGTGGGGCGTGCGCGCCTACATCACCTGGATCACGGTGGGCATCTTTCTCATCCCAGTCACCGTGCTCGTCATGTGCTACGGATTTATCTGCCGCAGCATCTGGAAGAACGTCAAGTGCAAGACGAAGAGCGGCGCGGCGCACGGCGCGAGCGCGCTGATCGGGAAGGCGTCGGTGAGCAGCGTGAGCACCATCTCGCGCGCCAAACTCCGCACCGTCAAAATGACCTTCGTCATCGTGCTCGCCTACATCGTGTGCTGGGCCCCGTTCTTCATCGTGCAGATGTGGTCGGTGTGGGACAAGGGTTTCTCCTGGGACGGTGAGTGTTCACGCGCGCATCTGCAGATTTGCCATAAAACTTCACACACGTGTTGTTCATAACTTTTATCATAACTTTTCTTTGTATTTTATTTGCTCGTAGTTGACGTTTAAATTGTGCAAAATGGTTAATTTACTAAATTATTTGGTAAAAATTTTGTATTTGATGGTGCCATCCCGTCTTAATGTGATGCATCTGGTGTCTAAAAATGACAGACAAAAAAATCTGTGAACTGTTTTCATAAATTTTACTTTATTTGGTTGTTTGAAATGAGGGACTATATGTTAATTTATCGGCTTAGTTAGATAGTAAGACGTGGAATACAACAATACAACACGGACAATTTTCAATATGTGCTTGGCGATCAGCATGGTATTTTTCTTTCTTTTTACAAATCCACTTTGTTATGGTCCCACCCAGTGTATGCTCTATTTGAGTATATTTACTCAATATATTTATAAAGCACAAAGGTAAGATAAGTTATTTCAAAAGAAACAAAAACCTTTACCCTTCAAATAAAAATGGAGTAAAAAAAAAAAAAGCCTCCAATGAATGATGATTAGAAGAAATTAGAATTAATGTAATAAATTACCACAGCGTATTAAATCGTAATATCAAATCATACATGGATAAATAAATGTAAAATAACTTATAAAATAGTAAAAATAGTAAAATAGTAAATAGTAAAATAGTATAAAAATACTATTTTTTTTTGTATAATAAAGAAAATATATATAGGTCCGGTTGGTTTCAGAATTAAAACACTGTGCAGTGTATATGACCATACACTGAAAAAATGATAATAATATAAACAACACCTTACCCACATGTGTAGTTTGTTATTCTATGGACAGTATATTTACAGCTGTATGCTATTACTTTTATTGTTTTGCTGACTAGTGTTTAGATCCAAATGCAAGTCCAACAGAAAAGTCTCTGATGTTCTTGAAGTCCAGACTTTGCACAACTTTTCTCTCTTTGGAGTTAATGGAGATTGTACTGAGTGTTCCCTGGCTCAGTGTTACCTTTCCACAAGGTTTTTAAGTATAGCGTGCATATAGTTTCATTTGGCTGAATGTACGTTCATTTCCAGCCAAGTCACAGGTATGTGACTGGCCAAGTGTTTCAGCTGCACCACATGAAGTATCAAGTTAAAATGATTTAAAATGTATTTTAACAATAACAATAAATATATTTAATATTTACAAGTAAATAACAATTTACAATATATTTAACAATATATTAAAACAATTTAATATAATACAAGTAAATTGTTTTGTCAGAATTGTATTCATCAGTGAGTAATTCGCTGTATTTGGTCCCCATTAAGGGTCAACCATAGGCCTTGGTATGGCCCACACTGGGACTTCTGTACACTTTTGTCCACCTGACAACATGGCTGCATGGTGCCACAATATAAAGTGTTTCCCTGGCCATAAAGAGACAACAGAATATGATAAAGTCGTGTCTCGTCTGTGTTCAGGCTGAGATGAAAACTTGTTTTTCCCTTTTCTTCACCTAGACAGATGTACATCACAGAATGTTTGCTCAGCAGTTTTTATTTAAATGTCAGATTATCTTAAGTGCAATAAAAATACTAGCTAATTTAACATATTATAAAATTCAGTTTTTCTTTCCTTTTTTTTTTGTAGCACCACCTGCACGATAATCATCTATGATTGAACAGCTGCTTTTCTAATATTGTGACAAAGAGCGATTAGAGCTGCTTGATGTTTAAAGACTGGAATTGGATTTAGGTTTCTCTAGTAAAAAATCACTCAATGGTTGATACTCTTTCATACTGTCACATATGCAGGCACGGACGCAGGTGCAGTCACAATCCAGCTTTATAAAACTTGCAGACAAATCTATTATGTTTGGTAAAATTTAGAAACAGGAAACAGACAATGGCCAATATCAAAAACCATAAAACCAGAACAGGGAGCAGTCTACCAAAGAACAGACTTGGTAACAACAGATATACTTTATAAACCATCAGCATATCATTGACAATAAAAGTGTTAATGAAAAGTACTTATTTACTGTGCCCTGCGATGGATTGGCACCCTGTCCAGGGTGTACCCTGCCTTGTGCCCCAAGCCTCCGGGGATATGCTCCAGGCCCCCCCGCGACCCTGAACACAGGATAAAGCGGTATAGAAAATGACTGACTGGCTGACTTATTTACTGTGAACTATTATTATAACTGAGTCCAAGTGTCTGTGATTAATAATCAGGTACTTGTAAATGTTTGAGAGTGGGTGATGGTTGGGTGTTTTAGTCCGGGGCAGCCTTATTTGTAGTTAACTCGGTCATCTGGCAGTTGTAATTTGGCACCGATTTAAGTGGAGACATTACAGCGCTACTTTGGAGGTGGAATTTCTGCTAGGCCTCCTGTAGGTTGTGGACATGGGAGATTCAGATGGCGTGTATGGAATTCTTTGCAAAGTAGGGGATAGAGTACATTATGAGCTGGTACCTAGAATATTTTATCAGGTCCATAGCCTTCCCATTTAATGATGTACTCCAGCTTCTGCTTTCTGCAACCCAAGCTTGACATTGATTGACAATATAAGCTCCACAACCCCATAGAGTGCCACATTTAATGTCCAGAGATGCTGTAGAAAGTCATCTATGAGGGGTGGAGTGACAGGAGTGACCTACACAGCTGTGGCATGGTAGGTCCAGCTTAATGACATCAGTTGGAAAATATTGAATGGGACATATGATGTTAATTAGGCTCTACAGTCTCTTACTGTGTCTTTAGGAATGACAGAGTACCTGCACACGTGATTGACCACAACTGCAGCTGTTTGAAATCTAATGGCATGCTGGGGAAAGATACCAGATCTCTGCATTAATGAGAAAAAAGAAGTCTGCTTTAATGTTTTTGGTGGACGATGAAAGAGTGAAATCAAAGCGGGTGAAGAAGCATGTCTGGTAGTAATCTGATGTACTCCAAGTTCTTGTGATCTGTGTAAATCCTGAAAGGGTGAAAGACCCCCTCCAACCAGTGACGCCATTCCTTCAAAACTATTTTTACAGCTAGAAGATCCCTGTTACACGGGCCAGCTTCCTCACAATGAAAGCTACTGAGTGGAGCTTGGGCTTTTTTCTCCCAACTTGTGAGGGAACAGGCTAGGCATCGATTTGTGTGGCATTAACATCCCCCATGTACAGTATGGATTCAAGAAGTCAAGGTGTTTTAATATGGGCACTGATCATATGTACTGATGAAGGGTTTCCATTCAATCTGATGAGGGATTCCACTTCAACTCTTTGGCTGCATTTTTAATAAGTGGAGTGGAGATGCTATGATACCTTATGGAGCATTAATAGAAGTTGGCAAAGCATAGAAAATACTGCAGATCTTTTACTGGGGAAGTCTCATTGTCCAGAGTGTGACCACTAAAACAATCAGATATTTCCAACATATTGTATTAATAAGGTAAGTCTGCTGGCCTTGAATATATGCCCATATGGTATTATGCTGTACTCAAAGTAGCCAGAGGTGGTGCTGATGGCTCTCTTACATCAGGCCATTCACAAATACACACAGGGTGGTAGGTGCTCTTCAGGTTAAGTTTAGTGAAGATCTTGGCAAGTCAAAATCGTTCCAGAAAGATATTTGATAATTTAATTTTTTTCAGACAATGACTGGTGATACATGGCCTTAGTCAGCCCCATTGTTTTTCGTCATCAAGAAGGATGTTGGAGAGATGCTAGATGCATGTAACACTGTTTGGGGTCTTCTCATCTTTAGTGGATAAATAGTAAATGCAGAAGCAATGAGGTGTGGCACCCACTAGTAAATCAACTACACAGCACTGGGGGTTGATGCAGTGGGAACCCACTGGTATTGGCTGAACTCCTCACAAAACACTTGGTATTCTGGAGAAATTTTCACATGGACCAGGGTTTCAAAAGTGGTTGAGGCCTCATTGTTGGAGTGAGCAAGGAGACACTTGTCATGGGAGTACACTGACAAAGCAGTGATTTCCTGCTCCTTTCAGGAATTCTGGGGGCTGTGGGTATGCATCCACAGAAAGCCCAGAACTACAGACAACTAAGTCAAGATGGTGATGTAAAAGAAAGATTTGGCTTTGGTGCATGTTACTGACTAGAGCGGTGAAGCAGTGAGTGATGGCTCTCCCTCTAATGGATCACCTATCCAGGGTCTGAACTTAAGAGGTTCTTGACAAGATGGACTTTTCCATGATGTTGAAGCAAGATATGAAGTGTGCTCACTCAGGCGTGTCCTGTTGAACTTTGACAGAGAACTTTGCGAAACACTGTGCAACTTAGTCTGGAGGACTGCAGTAACATATACTAATCAGCCATAGCATTAACCAAGACACCTAGGTTTTACAGTAGGTTCCTTTTGTGCCACCAGGGTGGGTCTGGAACCTCAGACCATTGGTTGTGCTGTTGTGTCTGAAACTAATCCGTTGGCAGTTGATCCTTTGTGTAATGTGGGTTGTGGGGTTAAGCCCTCCCTGGATCAGACTTGTAAGACAGGCACAGCCCATGGATATTCAGTCGGATTGGGAAATGGGAAGGTTGGAGGCTTGGGTTTGGGCTTTTTGCTTGCTAGGCTCTGTTGGCGAAATGTGAACTGGATGTTCTGGTGTCTTTCTATTTGTTTTTTTTGCCGATTTACAGTATGCTGGAGTGGCTTTTCTGTGGGATCAGGCAAGATAGGGTTATTCAGTATACCTGATGGTGTCGTTAATGTTATGGCTGATCTTTGTATATCTAGATGCATTTACCCATGAAACCTACAAGATCGTTCAATTGAATTGTTTCAGTTACTACTCTTTCTCCATTTTTTGTATGATCATCATACACAATATTAAGGTACTGTATATGGCCAGGTTTACACGTAAAAAAAAAGGGTTAGCACAAATTTGGCTGCATCAGGTGGCATTTGGAACAAAAATATTGATTTTTTTTAATGTATTTCCTTCCTCCCCCCCCCCCCATTTTCTCAATACTGTTCTTCCTCAGATTCAGAGAATGCAGCGGTGACCCTATCTGCATTACTTGCCAGCCTGAACAGCTGCTGTAATCCTTGGATCTACATGCTGTTCAGTGGTCACCTTCTTTACGACTTCCTGCGCTGCTTTCCATGTTGTCGGAAGCTCGGGTATGACATCCGTAATGATTCAGACAGTAGCCTGAGGAGAAACACTCTGCTGAGCAAACTACCTGCTGCCTGCACACCCACAAATGCCTCTGACTCATTGAGGGATTCGCACAAGACTAACCAGGCAATGGTACAAGATTGTTCTCATAAAGGCACCCAGTGTGTCCCCGTTGACTCGTTACATAAAAGTAGTCCGAGCACAGACAACCTGAAAAATCACAGTCACTCCATCCCAAATCATGCCGTAGATAAAGACAGTTGAGTACTTTAGTGCCACTTTGGTCAACTATGGATTCATTAATTTCAATGTTTACATGATGCTTGATGCTTATTCTAGATAAACTGCTTTAAAATGACTTCATGAATGTATGTTCAATCGTATCCATATTTATCTGTCTTTTAATTAGAGTTCTTGTAGCTCCTCATTTGAATATTTAAATAACAGTAGCAGAAAAGACTAAATGAATTACACTGTCTTGGAGTGTTACTTTTCAGACATTTACATAATTAACATACGCAAAGCATTTGGATGTAATGTTACCGCTGCTTATGGCCAGCCAGTGGATTTTGCTCTAATATTGCTCAAAGAGAAATAGGTTTACCTTAATTGTTCACTTTTTCTGTCCTGTAATGTAAATGTTTGCACGGGTTATTGTAATGGTTGCCTGTAATTCAGGTAACTGTGACTAATGTATGTATATTGTGACCTCATATTATACCTATAAATACTTCAAAATATGGTAAACTTTCTGTTTACTTTCTGTGCTTGGTACATTTTATGCTATGAGCAGTATAAACATTCAATCATTTGTTCTACGAAAGGTCCTTTACTCCGTATATACTACTGGCTATTTAACTAAACATTGTAACATGAAAATCTTTTTATGTTTTTGTATGGTTCTTCATGCATTATTTTTAACCACAGGCACAACAGTCTAGATGAATGAGACAGATGCATGGGAGACATTAACCACATCCATACTTCATTCATTCTGTTTACATACATGCCACTTTTTGTTTTTGAAAACTAGTGTCATCAATTTGCTAATCATATAAGTGAGGCAAACTGTAAGCGGCGTTCAAGTTAAACTGGGACTCGGCTGGGATGCGGCAATAACTCCCACATGCTGTAACGTGTTAGTAGTGTTGGTGAATGATTGGTTGTACAGTTCCCACAGACAGATGTGTCTCTTTAACAAGTTGGCAACAAGTTTATCTGTCGATTTTTAAGGATCAGGCATTCCACTCACTGAATATTCATGGAATGACTGCAGGGGGCTCTTATTCACAGATGTATAGCCTTAAGTGTTTGTAACATTCAAATGTTTTACTGCAGCTCATCACTGTACTGTGCTTGAAGTCTTTTGTAAATATCAAATAAGATGTCATCACATGTCCTGGTTTGACTTGAACGCCACTCATAAAATGAAAAATTAAAGAAAGTCTTTGAACACTAAAATGTCTCTATCTCGCTTCAGCAAAAACTTTAAATCAAACTATGTGATTGAATAAACTGTAAACAGTGAATTTGCAATATAAGCAGTGCTAATTCATGTTTTGAAATTTGAGATATTTAACTGCATTCAGTTTTGTATACAGTTATGGTTGTTGCTAAAGTTTTTTTTTGTCCGGGGATGAAATGCATTATATGGCCAAAGGTTTGTGGTCACCTGCAATTCATTTGTGTATTTCCATAGCACCAACACCCCCCCCCCTTTCCGCCCACCTACCAGCTGTTATAACTGCCCCAAATCTTATGGGAAAGCTTTTCACTAGATTTTGGAGCGTGGAAATTTGTGATCAGCATTTGCCGTTCCAGTTCATGACCACATGCATAGTAACAGAATTAAGTGCTTAGCTGCTAGTGTGTGCTACCAATGTATAAACGTCCACATGTCTAAAATGTCAGGCGATGTGTTATGTGATGATTAATGAAACTTGTTATTAATTATTAAGATAATGTGTATATAGAATATCTTCTAAGTTCCCTATTAAGGATCACCATGAACATTGCTTTAAAACCTAAATCTGACCTGTATTTAGGGAATGGGCCAAACATTTACCCAATCAGGTTGGCCGCTGTATTCAGATGAGCAATGACCTTCCTATACATATGGCTTCTATTTGTATATTGTTGTAAATATGATTTATTTAAACAGATAATTCAATAAATTGAGTTTACTGAATAATCGTTGTGTTTTGTCCATAGTATTTGCATGTAAAATGACAAGAATCTAACAAAACATTCACATTACTTCACAATAATGACTGACATAATCACTCTCCAGAAAGGAAGAGGAAGTCTTGTCCTAAGCTTTATCTCATTATTAATAATACATGCTCACGTCAATATGCACATTTTACTGTGAAATTTCATTTCCACCAGTGATTAGCGGTGGACATCGAGTACACTGTGCCTGTGGTGACAGAGGTGATGTAATGAAGCGCACAAACTCATGTGCTCGACAGACCCACCCTGAAGCTATGGGTATTAACAGAAGTGGCTCTTTGCTGCTTGGTGAAATAGCATAGTTACTGCCCAGAGCACACAGAGGTCTGGACAAGCAGAGCACATGTAACGCATTACGGATTAGAGTCCATGTCTGTGCTAGAGCTGGATGGAGGTTTGACCTTGTGTCCTCTGGCATAAAAATACAATTTTGGTTTCTGCATGAGAAATGAACCTTATGTTCATGTTAGCAGAATTCCAGTTCCTTGTGTCACTTTTTGTGTCTGTTTTGGGTGTGAACCAATCAGTCTACAGTATTACCAGATTAAAAATTATTTCATGCTAGTGGTTTAGGTTTAGGTTTAGTTTATTTATAAAGCACATTTATAACAGCCGTGAGACTGACCAAAGTGCTGTACATCC
>JAOTQY010000014.1:11981494-11995001 GCA_026413445.1 Dolichallabes microphthalmus
GAGAGAGAGAGAGAGAGAGAGAGAGAACACAAAAAAAAGATAAACAGTTATGACACAAAGACTTCCCTATGGTGGAAAATGCACGAAATGTTAAAATCTTGTAGATTATGATAAAATAGGCTTTAATAAAATGGGCACTTTTTTTGAACTGTAGCTACTCTGGAAGAGCTTCTGTTATTTAAAAATTAACCGATAACCAATCAATATGAGGATTCCATTATAATTAATTGACAAGTCCCAGACATACAGTAAGACGGAGATGGTAGCTCAGTGGTTAAGGCATTGTACTACTAATCAGAAGGTCATTATGTGTGTTCTGCATTCATGCACTGAAAATGCCCTCATATAACTTCCTATCCTCTGATACACACTGCCTGAATAACACACTGCCCGACTGTTCAGTTCGGTATCTCACATTTCCTTTCTCTCAGCAGTCCGCCACTGAGCTTATCTCACTTTTTTTGTGTTTTGTAAGCCAGAACGTATCAGCCATCAGCCACACATTTTATTTATACACTTTAATAGGGTTTCCTGGAGAAAATGCATGCTGGACCCTTTTTAAGCACACAGGGTTCTAGGCAGTAAATGAGGAACCCCACTGACTTCAAATGATGGCAAAACTGCATTTAAGCACTTTTCTTCCTCAGGACTCGATTATCATCATGTGCAGCCCCAACTACAAAACGACTTTTTTCTATTGCCAGTGTAAGCCACAGTCTCATTAATAATAATAAAAGATTGAAGTCGATTATAAGCCCCCAGGTCCCTGTTCTCTCGGCAGCTGGGTGTGTTTTTGCTAAACCATCTCTCAGCTGGAGAACAGCACAGAAAATATAAACAAAGCGGAACATTAAGGATGAAAAAAAAAGATTTTGGTCACAATTAATACAGATGAAAAAATTATTATTTCTTTTATGGCAAGTGCCATAAAAACTGTCTTTGTTTGTGTGTTTGCAGAAGTTTCTAGTGAAATATCTGTCATGTTTGGTAAGTGGCTGTGGTTTCCTCCAAATTCAAGCCAGTACTTGTGGCCAACCTTATCACCATCACCTCCTCCAACAACACCATCATTATTATTGTTCTTGATCATGGTCTTGTTGTTTATATGTTTGTTTATGTTTAGACTAAATATATTTGTTACAAAAATCATATAAAAATTAATAATCAATAAAATAATGAGCAGTCAGTCATTAATAAAACTGTACAGTCATTAATAAAACTCTGGATCATTAATAATCACCAAAAACACAAAGGATGTTTGAATTTAATGCAAAAAGAAATTAAGTAACAAGCAAATCAAGCAAAAAAGGACTGTTTTTAATGTATTAACTGATTTTTATTATTTTATCTTCAAATTTAATATGTAATATTTCACTTGCAAAGTTTTTCAGATTTTTCCCCTCCAAATTTGACTCCTTTTTTTTTGTTTGTTAAACTCAAAGGAGATGATGTTTAATCCAGTTCAGTCTGAAAAGATTTCTGCAGAAGATGAACATGACTTTATGGTTAAAAGAGAGAGTGTTTAGAGAGATAAAATGAGGGTATTTGCATGTTGTAAATGTTAGGTTTGATCTTCAAAAATAGGCATGAATGTGTTAATGGAAGTGAAAAAGCTCTTAATGAACGAGCACTTGCACCCACAGTGTATTACAGATGCATAACTACATTCACAACATTTATATCATTCACTTGCAGTGTTTGAGAAAGAGAATGAGAGAGAGAGAGAGATTTTTCTTTCTTTTTTCTGGGTAATGTATTAATGCATTCCCACTAATTTTGAGGCAGAAATCTCTCTTATCGGCATGCAAGTTGTTGGTGTAAACATGTGTTGTGTGAGACTCTTGTTCACGCCTCACTGCTTATGTGAGTGATGGGAGAGATGAGAAATGAGTGTGAAGAGTGGAGGTTATTCCTCCACCATCTGTGCGACACAACGAGATGCAAAACAGTTCTTAATCCGGATTGGGATGCTTTGGAAGGGATTTTCCTAATGTGGCATTAAAAATTACATACACATGTATTTTTTAAGGTCTGAAGCGTTAGGTTTGCCACTTATCAGCTCCTCCTGAACTTCATGCTGATGGGGGCAAATCAAAGGAAAACACTGACTCAGTTATGCAGTGGTAGGTGTTAGTCTATTGTGCCGGTTTAGCTTTACATGTCGCAAGTATCACCGCTAATCAATACAAAGTTGCTGTTTGATGAGTTTTCCTGATGAAACATTCCTCCAAATGGGCATGGTCTCATCTAGGATGACTCCACCCATTCTCCACAAGGGCTCACTGAATGGTTTGATGAGGACAGTGATGGTGTAAAACATACGCTATGGCCTTCACACTCACTTACGCTAAAGCGAAATTGAACATCTGTGGATTTTGGAGCGATGTGTTAAATAGAGAGCTCCAGCACCATTATTAAAACACCTACTGAGAAAAAAAAAATCAGTTTTCATCACTCTAGTGATGCCAGAGACTTAGAGTATGTATAACAAGAGCCTCCGTAACTACTCCGAAACTAATCTACAAACACACTATATACGTTTTTTTTTGCTTCAATTCGTCCCTTATCTGTCGCTCGGACAACAAACCAGATTATGTTTGCAAGGTCTGTACACAGAGCTAGAATTGTTCATGTGCATGGTATCACCCTAACTTTTCTCCATTCTATTTAGGCTTTGATCTTTTTCTGACAATAGTTCATTCAAATAGCTTGAGAACTATCATGATGCATTTGAATATTGTGTGTTTGGAGTGTGTAAGGCCTCGGGACTCTCTGTATTGTAGTGTGGTCTTCTTATGGAGGTAACTAACTCATCATCCTACTCATACTCATTTCACATCATTAAAAAGAATGAACATTCATGCTGAGTGTAACATGCAGTGACTAAAGGCATGTTTTATTTTAATCCAAGAACTGTAATCCAACTCCATAGCAGGCACCCAAACACATGCAGGCAAAGTTAAACAAGCAGAAGCCATAATCAGATTCTATGAAGGCAAGCAACAGCCTCAACCAAGAGAATGCTGAAACACTGAACTCAATCAAGGGAACAAATATATAGTAATACTTTACAATGACACACTGGCACAACGGTATAAATAGGCAAACTTCAAAAGAATCTAACAGTGAACAGGTGAACACAATTACGGATCAATCTAGATCTGAATGTAAATACTGTACAACAGGCCAGTGTTGTTCTCTGTGATCAAAAGGTACCCATCCATTCTAGTTGCCCTCTTTGGATACGAATGCTGGCTGGCTATTGTCAAGCATGAGCAAGCCCTGCATGTCATGGAGGAGATGCATGGATGCTCCAGTGAACACTCTGCCTTACGTGGCTGGACCATGTCACAAGCGTAGATGTGCAAAATGGCCATGGAAGTGGTGCCAAAAACAGCGTAGACTGTGGCCAAAATGGCCCCTGCACCTTAGTCTAGATGGACGCCGGCCCTGCGGATGGCCCAAGAAATGGTGGCTCAACCGACTCAAAGAAGTCATTAGACTCACCAACTTCGCACCCAATGACGCGCTCGATCAGAAAAAGTGGAGAATAGCATGTAGAAAAGCGGACTCAAGGCGGGACAAATGCTAGGAAGTAGAAGAAGTTAAGATGGACATATGTTATAAATAAATAGAATTAATGGATTTATCGCATGTCACATTTTTTCCCATTTACGTGGTTACTTTTTATTTGGTCTTTGCCTTGAGATCCCCTTTAATCCTTTCAGCAAGGGACATTATGAGCTCCTTAGTCAGGTCCTGTCAGTTTTAGCTTACTGTTATACAGAGTTTTGAGCTTCCAAATTGCTCCCAGAAGTGACGTCTGGTGATTTTTCAGGCCAGTCAGCAAGCCCCAGTGTTCCATTAAATGTAATAAACAAGTCACACCCAGATTTGCCTTTGATTTACCTTATTTTCAACATTCTAAAATGGCATAAGCCCCGTTCACACAGTTCGATTGACACATCCAACGCTAGTGCCCCCCATTTACTTTAAATACAGTGATATTATGTGTCCCTGAACTGTACCGTAGGTTTGTTGCTTCGCTTTACTCACATCGTTTGCGCCAGACAAATTCAAGCTCTCAAATGAGCGCAAAGGTATTAACCAATCAAATCACATTATGCAAATGTTTAGGGAGCACCAGAGATCATGCCTAGCTTTCAAAATCAAAATGGAGGATACATTTCATACCTTTTTGTGGTCTGGAATCATCCTATAAATTATGACCAGATGTTGTTTGCCTGCTAGGACACCAACCAAAAGAACCAAGCTTGGAGAGAGGTTGCAGAAATATTAGGTGAATCTGGTATGCATTTGTTTTTTCCATGTACTCTTAGGTTGTCACGCTGCTGTACAGCAATGTTTCCAAAGACATCTATCCATCATAAGACACTGTTGCATTTTAATGGCTGAAGTGTGCTGGACCAGGAATAAGTCCTTGAGGGATAGGTTTAAGAGTAAAATGGATAGGAAGAAGGAAAGGAAACGAAGTAGGTTAGGTTAATTGGCGTGGTATCAGCTATGTCTTTTCACAGAAATGATGGTGTTTTAAGCCCTGTTTGGTCATGACAAAAAAAGCAACAAACCCTAGCAAACTCTACCCCATCCGCCTCCTTCCAATCTCTTTCTCAACCCCTTGTGTCAGAGGAGAAAGAAAGCAAGGTCAGCCAGGATAGCAACCAGATGACCTCCGGGCACTGCAGGCAGAAGAAATAATGAGAGTTGCGGGAAATGACAGGGACAAAAATATGAAAGAAGTAGAAAGCCTATCAGGATTTACAAAACAGCTGCTATCAGTGGCCAAGCCATCCACCCCACAGACACCACCACCTCTACCATCAGTGGTGGATGAAGGTGCAGATCTTTTTCCAAAGGCTTTTACCCTCTATGTGTAGGTTTTCAGTTGCAAAGAGGGCAAAGCTGAGATTCAGGGACCACTGGCTGGTCTTTGAGGTTCTTCTCCTCAAACATATAGGCTAGCTGAACACACTTTTTTGGATAAAATTTGGATTAAACCAAAGTTGTGTGCTTGAGCTACCTTTAAGGGGAACTATTTTTTACAAGAATACATCTCTAGGCTGTTAATTTTTGGATCTGCGTATCAGATTTTGAGACCCGCCATGGTGTTGAGTTGAGCTGTTTCCTCTAACCAGTTTTTCATGCATTTCTTAATTCCAACATTGCAAGTTTATTATACAAGTAAATCTGAGCATTTTAAAATGTGATCAATTACTTTTAATCACATGAAAATGTGATGAACTACGACTGTGAATAACTAGATGACTGACTTATACAATGGTATATCAATGCATTGTGATCACAAGACATTGAGATAAAGAAAAAAGGAGCAAAGAAAGTACAGTGAAAAAGCCACCTCAACTGTGGGAAACAATGTGATTGGTTGTTGACCTGTTAATGTTGCACAACGCTCCAACAAAGATGTTTTATTCACATACTACACTACCATATAATCTACCAGTTTACCATAGAGTATATATAACAAACTGACAGTCAAGTTTTTTAAAAATTAAATTATTATACTTGTTCATGAGCAAAATCTATTGACTTTACATAATAATATTTGTTTTTGTCTTTGGAGCTACATTTAAATGTCCTGTATGAGCAGCAATCATGACTTCATGTACATACTGTACACTGTGTGTTAGGCCTTGTAGTGGGTATATACTACTGTATATGGAACATTATGTTCAACTGTAAAAAAAAAAACTGTAAAAGACTGATAATGATATTGAAAATCTTCAGTTGTTCAGTTGTTTAAGGTATTGGTTCTGGGATCACATGACATACAGTATACTGTATGATCCTATCCGGTCACCATTCATTAATTTTCAGTAAACACGCTATAATGGTCAGGATCATGCTGGAATACACCCTGGATCAGTCCATTACAGGGCAACATACACATACTCATTTATTCATACCTACAGTACAATCTTGTTTTTGAGAGGTTAGAGGAGAACAGGGAATTCTTTGAAACTTTCTTTGAAAGGGAAAACCTACACTCCCACATATTGAACTGGCGACCCTGGAGCTGTGGCAAGTGGTGCAAACCACCAGCTGAGGCTCCATAACACCCACAATTCACAAACAGTAAAAAAGGGCTGTCAAAATTACTGTATGCAATATGTCTTCTTCAGTGGTGGACAGCATTGTGTAATTATGCACTGGCTAATTAGGATGACTATAAATAGCAAGTTAATTGCTTTAAAACTGGGTAAGAAAATATAAAACAAAAAAGAATTTGAGTCAAAATACAATGATAATGCACAATGATAAGGCAAGCTGTGTTCTGGTGATTGAAGATGACTTTTGTGAGTGTCACGAGCATACACACTTTAAGAGAGTCATTACATCAAGATACAAAGTGAAATATTTGGGAGTTTTGATGCCTTTACCTCCAGTATTAGAATAATCAGGCTCCAGGCATGAAGGCATCGAGGTGTTTTGGTCTGTACCATCCACTCTGACATGATTACATCTCTCTTTTTTGTCCTCCTGGTCATTTTATCCACTACATTCTGCACACAGGCTCTGTATTTCATGATCTGATAAACAGAACTACTGAAACACTCTAGAAAGGCTTTGAGCTCTGGGGAAATTCCACTGTAACAAAGAGCTCATACTGTGAAGTAAGTGTGTGTGAAATAGAGAAAGAGTAAAAAGATCTTAGGATTGAAAATAATCAACATTCTTGATTGGATCACTTGTAAACCCATTTAAAATTAATTGTCTGCACTAAATGAAGTGTAGCGTAGTGAATTGAGAGTACCGGCCATCTTTGTGTGTCTTTGGTCTAGGGAAGTTTGCATTGTTGGCTACTTGTAAAATTTTCAGATAAAATTCTTGCAAGACAGAATCTTGACAGCTGACCCTTGCTGACCTTTGGACAGAATATAATAGAGTGCAACTGATGGACATTTTATAAAAATTGTATACCTCAACTGAAGCCTATTTTAAAATCACCTGAATATACCTGTGGTCTATGTGCAGCCACATCGCTCTAGGAATGCATTATCAGAGTTGCCATGGCAACAGTCATAAAACCCAACGAAGGAACACCCAATAGCAACCATTAAAACATTTTTTAAATAAAATCCCTGTCAATGTTGCGGATGTCCTCATTTTATTTCGCTGATTTACGATATGATACCAGTATCAAAGCTTTGAATATTGATCTCTACAAACCACATCCACCACATTTTCTACATCCAATATTGAGACCAGTGATTTTTGCAAGATTCTTTATTCCTTATGATAGTGACTTGATATGATGATCTGCTTGATTTCATATGTTCATGTGTTTGTATTTTTGCACATTTTACACAGGTATTTTAATGAGTGCCCTATAAAGGCTTAAGTGGAACTATGCATTATCTAAATATTTTATTAAATGGTCATTCAATTTGCTCTCTCTCACTCAGACGGAGTTCTCAAGAGCAGCTCTTCTCCACCAGTCTCGACGAGACCTTGTGGCCCAGATGTGTCATGCCCACAGTGCCTCGAGCCGCACACGACACGTACTGACACCAAGTGACCTTAAACACTTAGTAGTGGATGAAGAATATGAGCTAATCTACTGCTACGTACCCAAGGTGGCGTGCACCAACTGGAAGCGGGTGATGATGGTTATGAGCGGGCACGGCAAGTACACCGATCCCATGGACATTCTCCCCAACGAGGCACATGTGCCCTCCAACCTGAAGACACTCAACCAGTACAACATTGCTGACATCAACCACCGCTTGAAGAACTACCTCAAGTTCTTGTTTGTGCGTGAGCCCTTCGAGCGCCTAGTGTCGGCATACCGTAATAAGTTCACACTGCGCTACAACAAATCCTTCCACAAGCGGTATGGCACACGTATTATACGGAGGTACCGCAAGAATGCTACGGCTGAAGCGGTCCATAGTGGCAGCGATGTCAAGTTCACGGAATTCGCAGAATACCTTGTAGATCCGGCCACGAAACGCGAGGCACCGCTGAATGAGCATTGGCAGACTGTGCACACACTCTGCCACCCCTGCCACATCCACTATGACGTGGTTGGCAAGTACGAGACACTGGAGGAGGATGCTGACTACGTGCTTAAGCTGGCCGGCGTGCCCGACTCGCTACATTTTCCATCCTACGCCAAGTCTACCCGCACCACCGACCAGATGGCAGCCATGTTTTTCAAAAACATCAGCGCACAGCAACAGAGACAACTCTATCAGCTTTACAAAATGGACTTCCTGATGTTTAACTACACCTCTCCAAGTTACCTGAAAGAGCTCTAGGAAGGGTTGGCGCACAATGCACGCACATTTTTAAACGCACACCTGCGCAAACAAATACTTAGAGCTGATCTTAACTTAAACTGAAGGTTGACATGTGGAGAAACGATCAACAAGATGAAAATGGCTTGATGAATTGGCGCCAATGGGAGCAGAGCAAAGAACTCTGAATTTTGGAGACATTTGTAACTGTATAATCGATGGGGGGAGTCTGCTGTATTTTAAAAAGGTGTGATTGAACAGGGAAAGATCTGTACTGTATTTGGTTGTGAGTTCATGTTTGATGCGTATTCAGGTAAATCTGGCATCTCTGTGTTAATAACCGTCCATCCGATTGTAAGATAAAGATCATGTTCCTGTTTATATTCCACGGCATCATTAAGCAATATGACTTTGAGCCAAAGGCTCATTTACTGTAACAAGTAAAGATCTCACCCGCCTACCTTCAACTTCAGACACTTGATGAACAAAAGACTCCTACGATGATCCTGAAACCGCAGTTGACTTGTATTTCAAATACAGATGTGGGCTGGACTTTTCGGCACGCTCATTCTAATGTTATTTATAGTTTACCCACCTAACTACAGGCATCCTCTGTGTGAAGACTGTGTGTGTGTACAGTAATTATATGATGCATATGTAAAGAAGGACCTTTGTGTTCATAAACAAGGGTTGAAAATGACATTGAGAGGTGCCTTTATGGTGAGGGTGTATCCTATACTGCTTTTGTGAGTCAGTAGCCGTCATGCATTGGAATGTCAGAGGTTGGAAGCAGGTCATAATCATTAAGAGGCACTCTTATGACCTATCAGACATCTTTAAAAAAAAAAAAAAAAAAAAGGGAGAAATTTTCTTGTTTTTGTTGTTTTTATTGACTTATGAAAGATAGCTGCGAGCAGCTGAATTAAACATTATTTAAAAGACTGTGTAAAAAGAAGCAAAAGAAAGCATGATTTAATTTAATAACTGGTAGTATTGATATTTTAATGTTTTTTTTTTCTTCCATTGCTGTTACATGGTACAATGTTGCTGAGCTCTTAACAGATCATGTTTTCCAAAAGGAAAGGGAAGCCTTTGCTTTCTGAGCCGTTCTCATAGGAACGATTTATTCAGACAGACTAAAAGTCAGAGAGAGTCAGAGAGAAAGAGAAAAGAGGGGATGAGATGAGAGAGTGCTAGACGGTATCTGTTTCTTGCATTAAACCCATGTTTGTTCCATTCTAACGTCTTTATCCCAATTTAAGCTCTTCAAAGGACCACATGCTTTCATTTGTAGAAGTGTCTTTTTATGGCCTTTTTTGTTATGACTGTGAATTAGAAGAGTCTGAAAATGATGAAATTGCCTATTTATGTGTGTGAAAGCCACAGGCGGGTGTGTTTGTCTCCACCGTCTGTGTCTACACGACTGTACAAAAATCCTACACTGGTAAAGGTGACTCAGTCTATCACCAGCTTTCTCTTTCATCCGGATGGCCAGACAGATTAGTGTGCCTGGGCAAATAAACAGCGCCTGATAGTGGTTTTCTTTTTTTTTCCTCCTTAGAGATAGAGCCCCTGTGGAGCAGGGTCTTTAGAGAACATGCACACGCACGCATGCGCACACACACACACACACACACAAATAGATAAATCTCCCTCTAGTGATACATGTAAAATGTGGCCAAGAGGGGAAAATACGATTATACAAGCTGTGTTGTGTATTGCTCTTCATTTCTCTTTCTCGCTCTTCAACCTATTCTCAAATTTTACTGGGATCAGTTTACAGAAGTGGTACCTTAATTAAATTATTGACCTTAGGAACGTTTAGAAACAATGAACTAACTTATTAACTATACATTCTATAGTCCACAGTGTTTTGTGCAACAGAAATCTTCTAAATAAGGAATAAAACACACGTGTGTTCTCTTGTTGGAAAATAATCAATGATGGCACTGTGCGTGCATGACAGCGTTCCTTTTATACAACAGCAATTTGCCAATCATTTATTTATCTTTTTTTTTCCATTTCTATTTCCATTAAATTTCAGATGCTAAGCAAAAATGTTAAACATCTCTTAAGAAATCTTTTCCCTGCAATCTGGAGATATAATCTGGAGATATAATCTGGAGAGCTGCTGTTATTGGAAAATTAATAAAATATAATTATTTTGTTTCTAAATTAATGTCTTTAAAAATGTTACGTTTGTAAGCATTTGATGAGCAAATAATTAATAATATGGCTAACCAGTAGTCCACAAGCACCAATGTGAGCTAATGCATTCAGTCATGTGTTTTTTGTGTTTAACAGGTAAATTTCATGACTGAGACTGAGCGCTTGGTCATGGAGTCCTGAGTTTAGCTGATCAAGAATATAATGATTATTGTCACCAAATGGCAAAGTCAATGGTCTAACATTCTCTACAGAACAAACAGATGCTTCGTTAGAAATGTTGAAACAACAGTTAATGAGTGAAAATGAGTCCACAACACCGAGCAAGAACTAAAGCTTTAAGAACATTTGATGGTCCATTGGCAAAATTCAAGGTGCCAATAATTACACCCAGAGACCAGAGCTGATTTGACTTTCATCATTCATTAAGTGATTCGCTCTGATTTACTTTAATCCTTATTTATGTGGAGTTATACCTAGGCACGGAGAGACTCGTTGGACATGTTCATTTCGCCAAACATGAATGAATGAATGTGTGAACTTACTTTGCTGTGTTATTAACATCACTTTTGTCCATGCTGAATATTTTTAATGTTAACTAAAGCAGTGAATAATGTTAGTTAAGGGAACCTTCATGTAAAGTGTTACTGTTCACTGTTGAGCAATAAATAAAACTGATCATTGGGACAGAAATCTGAGGAAGGAACAAAGTCTGTGCAGTTCTTTAGGTGCTTTTGTGTGTGAACGCTTAATTCTTTCTTTCTCTCTTACACACACACACATTAATATAATATCAGAGCAAGGATCTTCTGCTGACATAATAATTAATGTATATAATTAGTGCTATACTTAATCAAATTCTTAATCTCAGTAGCCCAAAATTAAACGTTTATTTTTTAATCCAAAACACACCAAACAGAAGCAACACTGTCTTTCAGCATTTCCGTAAAATTATCCTGTCACTCACTCTCTCTTTCTCTCTCATACGCACGTACATACATGGGGCTGCTCGCTCTGAGCTCTTTCATGAAAGTAAATTCATGCACGCTGTTCTGGCAACTGGGCAGAAAGCTCTGATCTACAATCAGTTCTTATATGTAATGACTATAATTATATAAACCACTGATTGGAGCTCAGCGCTGTAAAGCTTAGACGCTACATCTGATTTCCTTTTTACACTATGATTGGATGCCTTTCAGCATGAAATTCACGAAGCCTTTTGTGTGTGCATATGTGTGTGTGTGTGTGTGTACAGTATGTGTATATACAGTATATATATATATATATATATATAGTATATATACATTATATAAACACATTTTCACACTGAATTTTTCAACATTCTCACACCAGTTACTATCTCTTTTTTATTTTTTATTTATCCTTTGTCAGGATGGAGTCTGCCGGTTCATGAGGAATGATTTTACTCACCGGCAAGAGCCGTGTTAAAAATATTACGAGACTCTAAGGGCATTATATTTCCTGTACAGCAAGTTTCATGAGTCGCACACCCTTTCTGCCGCTTCTGTTTTCTCATTAAAGATGAAATACAAAAGATGTGTTAGTACTGTATTGTTGCATCAAGTCTTAGGGATGTCATGCAAACAAGTCAACAACTCTTCGCAGTTATAAGCGATACCTTTAGTGATTTTGGATAGTCATTCATGAGGGCGTGTGGCGAGTGTAGTATGAGAAGGAGCTGCAGGAGTGTTTACATTGTTTGGAGATACAGTACACTTTTGTATTGCCTTTCTTGTTTAGGCTTACAATTATATTGAGAAAAAACAATGTAAATCATGTTCTTTTGAAGGGAAACTTTGACGAAATTATTTCAGCCATAGGCAGCACTGCGCCTTGCACCTTGAGGGTCCGGGTTTGATTCTGCGTGCATGGAGTTTGCATGTTCTCCCTGTGCATGGTGGGTTTCCTCGGGGTTCTCAGGATTTCTCGCGTCCCAAGAGTCCCCTCCACCCTTGCGACACTGTATACCCTGATTTATTGCCAACTTTTAATGATCAGCTGAATCAAATGATTCAACCAAAATTCGATTCAATATTTTCAATCCCAGAAAAATACACCACTGGTTATTTTTGTTTGCATTTGCTCATGAGATTTTCTCATAAACCTACGTACAGTACACATTAGTCATCTCAACCAGATAAAGCAATATTACTACAGCCGATCTTTTTCCTTTGTTGTTCTGTTTTGTTTTAGTCAACATTTTTCACTTGTACTCTTCAAAGATCTCTTTAAAATGCACATATAAAATATTATTTTCTACTCATTATGCATTGCCCAAAAAAAAAACTGAATTATTCACAATAAAACCAAAACAAAGTGAACGATTCGATTGAAAGTGACACTCTACCCTCCTCAAACCTCTTCAAAAATAAATTGATGTATAATAATGTCTCTTTTGATTAGCTTTTTTTCAGTCCTGGAATGGTTTCTTGCTGAGCAGATGTTATTGAAGCTCTTCCAACATGGCTGACCTTGGCATGCTGGCGTTAGCGCCTTCACTCTGTGGGAAGGCCCGCGCTCTCTGATTATATGTCCTGAGCTGCGTCCTGCCGGTTTGAAGTGGTGTCTTTGAAGAAATTGTTGGAGAGGAGAAAAAAAAATAAAGCCACAAGTTTGCTGGGCGTCTGTGCCACAGTGTACTTCAGATCTTCATGTCATCAGCAAATGCAGCGTGACAGCATCGCAAGGAAATGTTCTGAAAAGTGATGCTAACTACATGACCATCTAAAATGATACATTTCAGGAAAAAGAGAGGTACATACAGTGAGATCCATTAAAAATAACAAAGCACATGCTTTAATTTGCTGTTTGTTAAATGCTAAAAAGCAAATGTAAATAGCCTGCATATTTTCTTTCCACACCGTTAGCTTAATTGGTAAATTTCTGCACTAAGACGTTTAATTAAAAATGGTTAAAGTATTAATTATTGTCTCTTATAACAACTTTTTTATCATCATCGCTGTTAGTGGTTTCAATTGTGAAATGTATTTCCTTCTTATAGAGATAAAGATTTCTGGGTAGAAAAGAAAAAAATATGTTTT
>JAOTQY010000014.1:12058883-12070187 GCA_026413445.1 Dolichallabes microphthalmus
TAATAATGTACGCACAGCGCTGCGTTACCGCTTTGAACGTACATTCACATCAAATACCAAAAAATCTAAAAATCTGAATGCAAATGGCGTCAAACTAAATTGTTAGTATTCAAATAGCATGGAAGGAGAGCATCCTGAACTATAAAAAAGCTTTCAGTGCTGATAGATCATTGTATCTCTCCACTCTTATAGAAAATAACAAAAATAACCTGAGATTTTTATTTAATATCGTAGCTAAATTAACTAAAAACAAGATCACAGTAGAAATCTCCACAACAGTAGGAAGGATTTCTTGAATTTCTTCAATAACAAAATCACAAATATTAGGCAAAAAATTCAGGTTTTGAAAGCAGACAATTTAAGTGATACAGATGATAAACTAAGCACACCACATCAGAACCTAGAATACTTTACTCGCCTTGAAGAGAGTGAAGTAATTTCACTCATCTCTTCTTCAAAATCATCAACCTATATATTAGATCCTATACCAATACATTTTCTCAAGCAGATAGTACCAGCAATAACAGAACCCCTGTTGAAAATAATTAACTGCTCACGCAGCAGTGGGTATGTTCGCAAATCCTTTAAATTAGCAGTTATTAAAACGCTAATTAAGAAACCTGACCTTGACCCCTGTCAACTGTCCAATCACAGGCCGATATCAAACCTCCCCTTTATCTCTAAGATTCCGGAAAAGATAATATCACATCTACAGTACATAGAAATAGCATCAACAAACTGTCCTATCAGTCAGGATTTAGGCCTCATTACAGCAGAGAGACAGCACTTGTGAAAGTAGTAAATGACCTCCTATTGGCCTTTGATCAGATTTGCGTCACTATACTAGTGTTACTCAACCTCAGTTGAGTTTTCTCCCCTAATTTTGTCGTGTCCAAATCCTCCCAGTCACTACATTAAGCTCATTACATTACATCCCACATTAAGCTCATACCGCCACTCAGTAGTTTCTTCCGACCCACGTGACGTCACCGACAATTTTTTTTCTGAACTGCTTGCTCACGCACCGTTGGGGTCGGCGTAACACACTCGGAGGAACAGCGCTATCCGCCCCTTCCGTTTACGCGAGCTCACAGACGCCCTTGATTGGCTTGTAGAGCCAATCAAGCCTCCGGCTGTGAGAGGCAACAGCATCACCCGGGGTTCGAACCAGCGATCTCCAGATGATAGGGCGAGCGCTTTACCACTGCGCCACTCGGAGGCAGTCGCTCGATAATTAAGACCGAGTTTCCTACAGTCTACCCAAGCCTCCAAGAACGAACTGGAATCTATTTTAACTTATACACATCTCCTGTTATACTGAACTTCCAGTCTTACACAGTATGATGCAGATCAATCCCTGCTATCCGTTTCACCCAAATGGAAACAATACAAGATGGGTTCCCTGTTGAGTCTGGTTCCTCTTAAGGTTTTTTCCTACTGCCATCTCAGGGTTTTTCCTTGCCATTTTCGCCATCGTATTCGGCTTGCTCATCAGGGACAGTCTTATCATTTTGATTCATATACATTCATATTTCATACAAACTTAAATAATTATTTTGATCGTGTAAAGTTGCTTTGTGACAATGTTAACTGTTAAAAGCGCTATACAAATAAAATTTAATTGAATTATAAATGTTATTATGTAAATGTCATCACATGCAAAGGAAAAGAAACAGAAGAGAACAACATGCAAATATGATCTTTGCTTGTACTTATGTATTCTCAAAAGCTATGAGAACCCTTTAAAGCTTTTATGGGCTCTTGTTAATTCTGCTAGCTTCAAAATTTCAGTGTTAATTAATAGGTGGTATAAAATCTAAAACCACCTTTACTGCAGTGTATGAAACTAATCATCTACTCTGATATACTGACCATAGTTGAGGTTACAGATATTTCCTGCATTAAGGAAGAAGTGTGTTCTGAAGAGATCAGCAAAGCCACCTCGGGTTGTGCGGAAAGGGAGTGGTGTGTATAGGTGGAGCCCTCCAGCCCAATATGCGTCTCCACCCAGGTAATCACCTTAACAGGCAAACAAGCAAATAGGAAATTTTTGAATAAACTAATTCTTAATTTGAAATCCTTTTTTAGCTTTTTAATGTAAACTGTCTGTAAATCTGAACTTGCCTTCACTCTGAGGGCCGATGCAGTACATGCCGAATCCTCTGACGCTGGTCGGACCACCCAGGTAGAACCTTTCATCAGAAATGAAACACACGTCCATGAATCATGTATTCCATAATTAATTCCCATGCTTTATTTGTGGCGTTAAATTCTGGAAGTCTTATCCTCTAAGAATCCTGACGTTTGATTTAATATTATACAACAATTTGTTCCAACTAAGCAAAACTAAACTTGGTGTGTTAAACAAGTGGCTGTACATCCTACCCCTTCCTACATCCTACCCCACTAGCTTTCTATTTAATGCTATTTGGGATTTAAACTGGAACTCAACATAGCTTATATTCTAAAGTGGAATAAGTGGAAATTCTCCTCACCTTTTGGCTACATAAAATAAATAAATCATAATATATTGATAGTAAATGGTTTTTGTGGATCTGTTGCATAAAAGCAATATCACATTCGAAATTGTGCTGTTGTGAGAGTTATCATTATGGCTGGGATACCTTCAAAACTGTTGCGCACTTGTGACTACGACACATGGCAGCCATGATGATAACCAGCATAACAGCAGCCCTTCTTGTGTGACACTTAAAATTAATTGAATAACTAATTTGCAGCAACACACTTTATTTCCGGATATAAGCACAAATATCATTAAGCTAGACAGACAGCATCATATAGTCCCTGAATGTTTCAAACCCAGTGTTTTTGGATTTGATATAGGAGTGGACAGTGAGAATGTTTATTAAATCTACAGCATAGCAACAGAAAGTATACAAAGGTAAAAATGTACACAGGCTCTCTTTGCACGTATGACTTTGTGCCCAGTGTTGATTCATCTAATTTCCCAAAACACTATAGCAGTTTGATGTATCATTTAAAGAGTATTTCTTACTTTCATCTGCCATGGTTTTAAATACATACAGATATATAGACTGATTAAGTTTGTTTTTTTTATATAAATTGACCAATAAGTTAGTAACATTGGTAACATATATCGTTGTATAAAATTTTTGTGATAGATTGTGGTGCATAAAATAGAAAATTATTCATACTTGTCTGCAATTGAGATGGGTTGACCGCCAATAGGAAAGATCATTCCTCCCCAGAGAGATGCCGAGAGCACCTAAACAACATGTAAACATTTATTTTCAACCAAAAATTTAAAATAATAAATGGTTCACTCCAACAGTATTTCACACAAGGTGGACTTACAGAGCCCCAGAGGAATGGTTTGTTTAACTGCAGCTCAAAGTCTTCCTTCAGGAAACTTGTATCTCCTCCAGTGTAGCCTGCTAGCTCCTGTAACAACATAGCCAGTTCATTAACACAGCAGGAAAGAACCCTGTCAGCAACCAAATAAGGTGGAAAGCGAGGTAAAAAAAAACCCCACAATGATAATTTTTAAATAATTTTATTGACGGAACACACCTGGTTGATCCGCAGTAAGGCACCTTTTCTTGGTAGGATGGTGGAGTTCCTAGTGTCGATCGCCATCGTGTGCTAGAGTAACATCAGTTGAGAGTCGTGATTAAAAGATTTTTGGTTTAACAAAAGTTACTGTTCCATGCATGCTCAAAGAAGATTACGAAAATACATTTTGTAACAAACAATTTGCAAAAGTCAAGCCTTAAAACTATTATTGAACTGAAGTGTGCTGTTTGCTACACCCAATTTTTTTCAAATTAATTTTTATTTTTAACCATTACAGTTTTTGTGTGTACATTATCGTTATAGAGGTGTATAGAGGTGTAGCTTTCTTTATATAATGCAGAAGCCGTGGGTAGTACAATCCTGTACCATTTTACAAGTATAGCGTTAAAAGCTGTAAAGACAAATAAAGCATTTTACATGACTTCGCTGGCTTAAGCTTAAGATAACCCACCGAGAGAGCAGACTTGAGCTTGTGGCCACTTTCTTCTCGGACAGCAAATGATGCGCTGCGTGCGAGGCAGCTCAGTTCCCGCCACACCCCTTCCCACTTTAGTGTGTGATTCGTCATCCACAAAGGGAACTGAGGAAGAGAAAGGTAAACTTTAAAGCATAAAGTTTTAGATTGCCTAATGAATTTGCTATTTGTTATGATTACTCTAACAACCCAGCGGTGAAGACATTATGATTATTGTGGTAGTAAATATACAGTAAAACTATGAAACTAGATTTTTGGTCAAACTGCACATCTTAATATCTCCAAATACATGCTCCTTCACTCTGCATCTTTCATACATAGAATTATGTCCATGTGTCCATCAGTACTACCACCTGCACAAAATTCAATTATCAAATATAGTTAAAGTGCCATTGACATAACTATTCATTTAATGCACATTCTTTAACTCCTTTTCACACTTACGGGTCCAGAGGGTTTTAAACATGAGTGGACCGATTAAGAGAATTTGTGAGAAGTCTTAGATCCTTTTACTAAAAATTAGAGAGAATGTTCTCCCTGTTCTGATGAGCTGTGTACCATTAAAACTATTATCCAACATAAACATGCAGCTGATTACTGTATAAAATGACAAATTGGCCTATTTTTATTATTTTTTTGCTTAAGAATTTAAACATTTTAGCAGCGTGAGGAGCAACAGCAAGTTGACCACGCACTCAACGGCCCGTTTGGCCGATGCTGCCTATTGTTATAGTCAGTGAGGAATGCCTGTGACACGCTCTCAGTATGACACAAAGGCAGTTGGGGGTGGAGCGACAGGTAAACCTCAGGTACGCCCACACAGCCGCAGGTAACCTCTAGGGTGTAAACTGAAAATAAAGCAGGCACTAACTATTTTAACAGCACACCCAAATTATATATTTACAATCAGAAGTAAAATCCCACTCTTGAAAATAAAAATCTTTTGTTTAACTTGTAACTTTTTTTCTTGTCTATCCTAGCAACAAAGGCAACACCTTTGGAGAAAGGCAAGTAGAGCTCAGGTTCAAACCTCTGGGGTTCTGAGACATGAATATTACCCACTGCATCACTGTGCCACTGAAATACAGTCACAATAATACCTGTAAATTGTTAAAAAATACAAATACAATTGAACTGATATAAGCTTACGTTAAGTTCTGTGGAAACTCCCCTGTCAGTTTCTTTCAGTGAACTCCATGGAAACTGGCCAGTCACTTTGTAAAGGTTTAGTGCAAAACTGCATGAATGAACATGAAGGCAATTTAGTTAAAGAAACATTTTAACAGGTGAACTACTGTCCCATAAAACTATTTTTTATTTTCGTACTTGCGTTCATAATATCCAGGCTGAGGTCTAAAGAAAGACAAGCCGTATGATGTCTCCTTAGTCCCGTAGGAAAACTGGAACGTGAGCTTCTCTCCACGGCCAAACATGTTGGGTAATTTGACGCCAAGCACCTGCATTGAGGAACATACACAGAATACATTAAATACATAAGAAGAAGAATTCAATTAAGATAATTCTGGCAAGAAATTAAAGAAATTTTTATCCAATATTATCTGCAAAGCAAATAAAGCAATAACATATTTTATACAGTGTGATGTCTAATAGTATAAGATATTTATTGTTATTGTAGCTTTTACAATTCAATTCCACTGGCAACAGTCCTTAAAGCAGCACAGCGAAGTAAAAAGTGATAAACATATTAAATATACAATCCACTGACATGAATAAACTCAGTACACAGGCAATGTGTTTAAGGGTCTTAACTTGGGACAAATTGTATGCGTTGTTGGAAATTAAATGCACTGTGGGTGCTGCTTGTCTCACCATGCTACCCTCATTGTTTCCAACCATTGTGTTATAACTGCCTGTGACCCTCTTCATCTCCGTCACTTCAAATGTAACATCTAGACCATTAGGCAAGGCATCATCTCCTGAGAACCAGAGCATCAGTGTTATGGACATATTATGCAGAATGTACATTAAAATACATTTACACCACAGCACAGGTGAATGCTCGACTAAGGTGGGACTGAAGGTGAGGTGGGACATGAGCATTCTTAATTGTGTTGCTCTCTTTCTCTCTCTCTCTCTGTCCTTCTCCCCTGCTTCCCTCGCTTTGTTGAGCCACACATGGCACTAGTGAGGTGCAAGCGATACTGACCCCTTCTGCCCACTGCACCTGCCTGATCCAAGCCCTACTTCTTTTTGGTGCTCATATCACATGAAAACCACTTACTGCTGCTGCTGATCTGCTTATAGATACAGGTGATAACTGAAACGGTTTCACTTAGAAACCACTACAATAGGCTTCGAATGCATTTGACACAAAAAAGAAATTGCTATGATTGCTTATAACTGCAATTGATCTGATTTGTAGGACTGAACTTGAGTCAAAGTATGTTTTTCTTGTTAGCTAGAATGCATGTCCTGTTACACAAATGTACTCTTAAAACTTATAACACACAATTGAGTAAGCACACTAATGAGATTTGTTAATGGTTGTGCAAGGGTGCTAAGGGAGGCGGTGAGGGGCGGTGAAAAATAAAAACAGAATGTTAAGGTAATTACTTTTTACCGATTTTTTTAAACATATAACATTAAATCTAACTATAAACCAATAAATTAAACAACGATATCAGGTAACAAAATCCTGTGATACAAACAGAATAACAGTTCATGTCATGCCAGTATAAACCTTCACTTCAGTGGTTCTTTCCTTGGGACAGTTTGTTGAACCAATGATTCCTTCCCAAATAATCACAACTTTGCAATACAAGCACTCATGCTCAGTCCAAAGTCACAATAAACAAACAGACAGACAGAATTGTGCATATTGTACCTTCTGAGACGTCAATGAGAACTTCCACCTCTTTGAATATGCCCAACCGAAGCAATTTCATCCGCGCCTCGTGTGACTTCCTCATCACCTACAAAGCAAGCACATAAAACAACAATTTTCTCACAAAATTAAACCGACCGTGTGAACTGTTTTGTCTTGACCTAATCGCTATGCTTACATCAATGAGATTTTTTGCACTGAAGACATCAGCAATCTCATAGCCCAGGTAGTCCTCTTTAGTTCTTCCCAAGCCTTCTATGCTGACATGTTGCACAACAACCTATAGTGAACGGAATCACAAGACATATCACTAAAAAAAGATCAGACCATATTGGTACTGTATTTATGCTTTGAGTACACTGTTTTTCTTGGGTTGTTCTGAACTCTTAATGATTTAACTCTGGTATCTTGTTAATGGTTTGAAACATCATGAGCACTTCTTAGTTGAAGCAGGTCTGCTGATGAAACACTCACAGTTTTTTCTTGACAACACAATACACAGGAGGAGTTTTACTCCGAGTACCTGATGGTCACAACACTTGTACACTGAATGCATCTACATTCTGGGAGAGAAAGAAATAATTTCCAGCCTTAATTCTTCATATATTTTGGAATAATTCCCTAATCGGCGTTCCCAAATTGACCATAGAGTGTGTGATTGAGTCAGTCCCCCCACTTTGCCACAATAACAGTGATGCGCTGTGTGTTCTGACACTTTCCTATTACAACCAGCATTAACCTTTTTAACAATTTGATCTACCCTAATTCTGCTATTGGATCAGACTATACAGGCCAGCCTTCGCTCCCCACGCGCATATGTAAGCCTTGGCCACCCATGATGCTCTTGCCAGTTCACCAGTTTCCTTCTTTGGATTACCTTTACTATGTCCTGCAAAATGTAGCCCAGGAACATCCCACAAGAGCTGAATATTTGGAATGACTCTGACCCAGTCTTCTAGCCATCAAAATCGAGACCTTGTTAAAAATCACTCAAATCCTTATGCTTGCCCATTTTTTCTGCTCCCAATACATAAAAAAAAAATTCACTTGCTGCCTAAATATATATCCCACCCACCATTGTAATAAGACATTAATAATGTAGCTACTGTTAGAGGGCCAAAGTGTAATGGCTAGACAACTGGGTGGGATGTTCCCAGTTTGCAGTGGTCAGGAATTACCACTGATCCAAGTGATCAAAGGAGGAAAACCGTAACCAGCAACAGGGTCAGGGAAGACTCACTAATGTACGGATGATGATTGAGCTGTGTAGTCTAATACAACTGAAATAATAGTGTAGATCAAATTAATAAAAATATTCATGCTGGGTCGAAAAAATGCTGTCAGGTATGCTGATCAGTCATAATGTTATGGCTGATCAGTGTATGAGGCACCCCATCCAGGTTATTCCCCGCCTTGTGCCCTAAGTCTCTTCTCCTATGCTCCAGGCCGCCCCTATTGTTATGGACACCGCGACCATGGACACAGAATAAAGCGGTATAGACAATGAGTGAGTGAATGATTCAAGCATTAAGGTGAACTTACATCCTTATTTTCCAGGACTTCTTTCTTGGTTTCTTGCTGTGCCTCCATCACTTCCAGGTCATCAGTGTGAACGCCCAGGTCAGGTCCATGCATGGGGAAAGGGTCCATGCTCTACAGTTTAACATCAGAAATACATGCAAACCTCAATAAATCACACACCTCAGATTCATATAATATGCACAATGCATTAATTAATGACAATCCAGCTGTGACGTTAGGCATAGATAGAAGAGGTCACACACAAATAAAGCGTATTTTTCACTAAGCCTTAACAAAATAGAATTACCCTTGCATGCACGGTCCCCATATCAACGCCCTTAAAGTTATAAATATACTGTAATTTTCCAGGGAAAGACTGTTATATATATTTTTTCTTATTTAAATGCGGACCCGAGTCCTTTCCAGGGAGACGCCATGACACACACGCACAGTCTCGCTGCAATCCTGCGCTGTGATTGGCCAAAATACATGACGTCACAACAGAACGGGCAGGGCCACGCGTGATGCACGCGGAAGCACCATGTCAGTCCCAGATCTCAGTAACGGAGCAATTTAAAGCGAAAAAATCTAATTTTTAGATACATGTGTGAAATAAATGAATGGCTACATTATGAGATTATTGAATTAGACTATTCAGTCTCTTTATAGAAGACATCAGACATATACTTTAGTCTTAGAAAAAACTTTATTTGATTCAGTTTTATTTATATAGCGCTTTTTATGGTCATTGCCTGAATTCAACAATTTATAGGTTTTGCCAAATTCTTTTTGTCCATATATTGTATCATTGGACAAAGATAATTATAATTGTTATCTAAAGTATGCAAAGGTGTGACAGTATTATTTTTAAAGCACTCTGTCTGATGCACACTTTAATACATACAGTATATAGGTTAACTACTTTAACTACACAGATGTATAAAGAGATGCGTTCTTGGTGCTTGACTGATTTTAGCAACGGTGATTAAGGTGAATGGCTAAAAGGCCACTAGAAAGGGGAATTATGTTAAAATGCTCTTTGTCAACTACATTTCAGCATTTAACACTATAATTCCCTCCACACTCACCACCAAGCTGGAACACCTGGGACTCATCTTTGTGTCAGTGGGTCTCCAACTTCCTAACTGGTAGACCACAGGCAGTAAGGATGGGCAGACATGTCTCAGGCTCTCAGCATGGGAGTCCCCAAGGTTGTGTTCTAAGCCCCCTGCTGTCCTCACTCTACATGTATAACTGTGTGGCCACTACCAACTCCACCACCATCAAGTTTGCTGATGACACCATTGTGGTCAGACTGATCTCTGACACCAATGAGTCGGTCTACCTGGAGGAGATTAGTAATCTGGAGAACTGGTGCCAGAGGAACAACCGCCTCCTTTACATCAGCAAGACAAAGGAGCTGATTGGAGTGGTCTTCAGTGTAAAGCAGGAGAGGAACTACAGTATCAGACCCTGTCATCAAAGAGAGCCCAGTGGAGAGAGTGGATAGCTTTGGATACCTCAGTGTTCACATCATGCAGGACCTTCATGGTTCTGTCACATCAACACTGTGGTGAAAAAGGCCCGGCAACCAGCTCAAATGTTTGAGAGACGTTAGACTTCCCTCCAAGTAGCTTAGGAAGTTTTACTTCTGCACCATAGAGAGCATCCTGACAAACATTGCAACCTGGTTTGGGAACACCACCATGCAGGACAGATGAGCTCTTCAGAGGGTGGTGTGATCAGCTGAGCGCACGATCCATACCTAACCTGCACTCAATCTACAACAAAAAGCGCTGGACCAAAATCAGGAAAATCATGAAGGACCTCAGCCGCTCCAACAATGGACAGTTGTCTCTGTTGCGGTCAGGAAAGTGCTTCTGCTCCCTGAAGGCCAACACAGAGAGACTGAGGAGGACCTTCTTCCTGCAGGCTATACGGGCTCTCAACCAGAACTCTACACCGGCTCAACTGATTGGACTTGCTATGTTTCTTTCACACACCAAAAACAACCACTTTTGCACATAGCACAGAACTGAAGTACACAAAACATATATGTTGCACATTTCTGGTTATGTTTACATATGAAATTGGACTACTGTTGCACTGCTGCTCACCATTTTAATTTACACTTCATGAGCACCCAGTATCAGGCACATTGCACGTTCCACATACTTTATGCAGTTAATTTATACAATTTTTACTTTTTACATTCTTATGTTTTTATATATTTTACATATTCTGCTTTATACTTTCTTTCCTATTAGCATTTTGCCTTCTTATTTATTTTTTCCTTTTCAAGGTCACAACCAGTTGTGTAAGCATTTCACTGTATATCATATTTGTGTAAGGTTGTGGATGTGACGAATAAAAATTTGAATTTGATTTCAGGTTTGAGGTTCGCATGGTCATCAGCTTGACCAGCAGAGGGAAGCAACTTCTCTTTTCTCACATCAGGGCCGAACATACAGTACTCCTCTGCACAGCCTTCAGGGATACAGAATAACGGAGCAGAAAGCTTCTACTGTATATTTACCTGCATGCCACTTGTCTTTCACTGAGTCTTTATAAAATACCTGGGCATGGCAACGTGTGAAAGAGAATTAATTGCAGATTTCTACTTACTTTAATTACTTTCAATTAATAGTGATTTTTAAGTGCGTTTAACTATTTAGTGCTTTAATATAGACTTAACAGATGGGTGGGTTTGAGAGCATTTCTGTCCGCAGGGATAACCATAGTTAAGTGATTCACACAGTTTTTACACACTATTTAGTGGAACAGTGTGCGGCTTTGAACAATGCCGTTCCCACTTGCGCTCTTTCTTTTTACGCATCCAGTCTCCTCCTCAAATGCGTGTAAGCCAATGAGAAGCTGTCTTACACTCACCTCTCTCTCTCTCTCTCTC
>JAOTQY010000014.1:12128540-12140724 GCA_026413445.1 Dolichallabes microphthalmus
CACCCGAGTCTGTCAGAGAAGATACATAAAACACATACTGGAGGCTGAACAGAATTTCAGATCCCACAGCATTAAGGCAGACCTTTGTTTTGTTGATTGGCCCATTTTATGAGGCTAAAAATGACCCAGTCATGAGCTGATGCATCTGCATGCTTATTAACCATCTACAGTATACAGTAACCCCAGGGAACCTAGTTTTCCTGCATTGACTTGATTGTCAAAGCCAGTTGTGATGTGTTCCATAGACAAACAGGCAACCAGTGCTGCCCCAGACTTCATCCACCTCCTCTCCACCTCTCCTATTCGCATGTTATTCCACCCTTCCTCCCACCACAGGTTCCTCTCATGCTCTCCAACCATGAGACGGCACTTTTCTCCATTTCTTCCCACGTCATCTCATCTTCCTCTTCCTTCCCCTTACTTCACTCTTCATGTAGTGTCATGCTGTCCTATTTCTTATCCTCTCTTAAAGCAGTTTGTCTCATTCCACCTCTTTCATTTTTCTCTACTTCTCCTCTCTGTCACTGCGGTAATTGAGTGGCCGTTTGATATGGAAGACTGCAACGGCAGCAGCATCAAATTGTTAATGTCAACGAGAACCCCTTCTTTTTTATTCCCCAAATCCCTCCAATTTCAATTATCTCTTATATGTGTCCCTTCTTCTCATTTTTCATGACAAATTCCAAAGGCTGATCTTTTTTTTCCGGGAAAGTTTGACTTAATCTTATATTCATTAATTTCATTAACACTCTAACAGGGTTTATTGGCGCTTTATTATTTTATTTCCGCAGCTTTTTGCTTCTTGGCTTTGGTTTGTGCTCAAACGCCAAGAGGGTCAGGCAGTGTGAGTCCGGGTGTCTGAGTTCGAGCTGACTGGGAGCAGGACTTCCTGATAGCATGTCTATTTGTCCTGGGTTTGGCCACTGGGACAAACTGATGTGGCATCAGTCTAACCTGCTCTTCAGGATGCCTGCGAGCCGGATGCCCGAGGCTGGCTGGTCTATGGCAGGGCTGTCTGTGCGGGGCGATGGACATTGGGCTTCTAATTAACCTACTGCTCCCTGTTTGTCCTCTGTCACTTGTGTTTTAGAGAAAGATGAGGCTGCAATTGAGAGCTCTGAGTTCAATACCACGTCAGTAGCTGATGTGGACAAGCGGGTGAAACGGCGTCTACTTATGGGTAACTCCTTTCTTCCTCTTTCTATGTGTTGCCATGGCGCTTGTGCTTATTTCCTCTTCTCTTTACTCTTTCTGTTCTTTGATTTGTTTTGTTCGAGTAGTTCTCCAAACCCCTCCCCAACCACCGCTATTCTTGAAAGTTTCTGGTTGTTTCTGTGTCCAACAAAGCCTGAGAATAGACCCTCCAAACATGACAAGGTTCCTTCTAAACTTTCCCAAGCCTGCTCCCAACCTTACTTTATTCTCCTGCATAGGAACAGTAATTACTTTTTTTTAAACCCTTTGCTTCTGACAGCTCCCATGCCATTCCTGTTGCATTTTTATGACCTTAACAAAGAACCAGTAGTACATAACTTGTAGTACATAACTTGTAGTATGAATCCGTGTATCATTCATTATAAATAAAACACAATAAAACACATCACATGAAGTAACACGAAAAAAAAAACAATGAAAATGGAATGTGAGCGCTGTTTTTTTTTCTTAAGAAAATCAGAAACCAGAAAACAAGCCATTATTCGTTTTTCCCCCCCTTCATTTTAGAAATAAATACTTAAGTGTTTTTCTCTCTTTTTTATTTTAGGTTCTATATATAAAAACTAATGAATGAATGATACACAGACTGGTACCCTTTTTTTTTTTGGTTCAACCATGGTTGGCCATATACTACTTTTTGCTTTCTTAGACAAATACAGTTAAGGAGCATATCATAAATTAGAAATACTTGTGTTCCATGGGGCAAGTGTCAAATTCAATACAAAGTACAGTATTGCAAACTTTTACTCAGGGAGTCATTCCTGATATAATCATTTGAATTTAGAAGCTCTTAAAGACCTACTGTTTTTCAGCCATATTTTTGACTAGGGCCAGACCGCTGCTACTGTAAAGCCCCACTGTATAAGAAGAGATAACAGAGGCTGTCTGTTTAAACTGTTAACACAAGGAATGGGATTTCTGAAAACGCTAAGCGGTTTCTTCAACTCCTTTAATACACAGTTTATTGTTTACTTAGTCATTTAAAGTCTATATCTGTGGCAGCCTGGGACACCCATTCACATTTTGATGTTTGGACATTGCTTACTATTTTAAGTTTAAAAATATGATACGTTTTTCTTGGCAGGATGAGCTTCTCACATAGCACAGACCACAGTGATTAGCCACTGAATCCAGTTTTTTACTGTTACGTTTACTGTTATAGAAAAAAAAAAGTAAGTTAATAGTTAGATTGTAACAACTTTAAACAGTCATTTCTCAAGTTAACAAGACAAAGAAATACAGTTTGTATTGCTACTGAGTCCGAAGACTTCCACAATGTAGAAACCATACTAACTGTTAGAACATGCTGACATTGGAGATATTTTATATTTATGTAAAATAAATGTATCCGTATAGAAAGATACTGATAATCACTAATATGATCTTTACAGATAGAAAGGGTTAATTTTGAAAGTAAATTGAACCATTTCTACTTTGTGATTGAATATAATTAATTATTTTTGTTTAAGTAGCATTGTCAAATTTCTTCCTGGCTTACAATAAGCAGCAACATGTCATGGAGTTTCCCAGGCTCCCACATATTAAATATAGTAAATTTTGTACTAGGTCCTAGTCACAATTTATCAAAATCTATAGCATACTTATTATCCACAAATATATGTTCTTTGCAATATGTACACAATGTACACCTCTATGCATGGACTACCAGACATTAATGTTACAACTTTAATGCCTCTGTTCTCTCAGTCGATATTCACATTACAATTACGTAAGCGATTTAAGAAACATTGGACAAGTAGAAGAGGAAAATTGTGTTTTGCCTCCAATCTTTTCCCCTTTGTTACTCATTTTCTTTCTCTTAATATTACACATTTATGTTTGGCACGTTTTTTTTTCCTTTAGCAGACCAGCCACCAACTTTCTTTCCTTTGAGGATGCAGAGTTTGAAATTACTTTCACCTTTATGTTTAACTGATGCCATTTATTGTTAAAACAGGTATCTTTGAAGGACCGGTCCTCGAAACTCTCTATGCACAGTTCATGTTTCTTTTGCTCTTTCCTCTTAAATTGTGACTTTAAATGAATTAAAATGCGAGTTAAAATGTTGTACGAAATGAAAGCAAATGTTTGCTTAATATGAATAATGCCTATTTTTTAATATGCAGTACTTAAAAAAACACTGCGAGAAATGTGTTATGTGAATTAATTAATAAATTTTTTAAAAAGTCGGAAAATAAAAAATAAATAATTAAAAAAAGTTAGTCAGTAGATTTTCCTGTGATGTAACATGTAAATGATCAGCTCTACCTCTACGATACACATCTCTGTGCATTACTTGATTAATTGTATTTATTGTAAGGATTCATACACGTTTATTCCTTGCTATAATTGCTCTAAATTATATCATTCATCCAAGCTCCTTTTGGAGAGTAGAATGAATCTGACAAAGCCAAGAGTCTCTTTTATTTAAGGCACCTCTGCTGAACTTGGCTGCTGATGAGTAATACCCACGTCCAAGTTGGAAGGGTCTGATTTGCCCACTTCAAATGTAAATTGCTCTCTGTGCTCGCCAAACCTCTCAGAAGACCACTTCACTTGAGCCGCATTCTAAACGTTCATCAAGAAAAAAATTACCAACTTACTTTAAACTTGGTATATACCATCTCATTTTTTTTTACTAGTCATTACTGTCCTAACAGGTACTTAGTAGTGATTTATGGTGATGTTTCAACAGAAGCTAAGTTGGCACTGCTAATCTAAACCAGTTCAGTCAATCAGGGGACCACAAAGTTGTTTATAGTGGTTTCATCAATTTTAAAGCCTTTCATTTTATTTCTTGGATATTATGAGTTTATCACACAAATATGCTGGATGAAATAATGCTGTTCCTCAGGTTTGTGTTAGAGTTGACACTTTGCGTTCCCGCTTCAGTTTATGCTGCTGTCATAGCCACGGCCAGCAGCACCAGGATGCGACCAATGCTGGCAAATTTAACTGGAAACTCAGCGTCAGTGGAAAACTCTCCTTCTCTGTAGTCATATTAAAGTGCTGAAAGAGAGAAATGGGGGAGGTAGTGGGAGAGAGAATTTATTGTTCATTAAGGTAAATGGTGCTTCTTTTTATAGTTACTTTGTTGTTTTGGTGAAGTGGTTTGGATTCAGTTGATTATTTGGATTGGATTAAAGTGAGTACTATTAAAACAGCATGAAGAATAATACCTAGCAAATAAAGATATGGTCATGGTGATCATTATGTCATTATAAGACAAAGCATACTCTGCTAGTTATTAACTCAACCTTTATGAAAGGGCTATACATACAGTGTTATTTATTGTGTAGTTTTCAACACTGAATTAATAAAAAACATGCATTTAACCACTGAAAATGTGCAACAAATTTAAGAGTTTTACAAGGGTTTTTGCTGATAATGGCTGCATTTCACGCTTAAATTAGTAACAGGATTAAATTTTATTTTTAGAATAGAATTAAGAAATATACATAATAACATATAAACATAGATAAACACAAAATGTGTTGAGCTATTATTAACTAGGATATTGAACATGCTCTAATGATGTATTTATTTTATTTCATTTTATTTACTAACAGAGTTGTACATTCTAGGTGACCATTCAATTTTATATTCTCATTGAATGGACAGAACTTACTTTTTGTTCTGACCATATACATTCACATGATACAACTTCCTGTTTAAAAAAGTGACCAGTAAGTAACCATTCTAAATGTTGCATACAGTAGGAGTGAACAAGTTCAGGTAACAAGGTTGAGTAAATGAAATGTAATTGAAAATTAAATAGATGACTCAAGAATAAATGTATCTTACAAGCATGAAATAAAATGTAAAAAATTATTAGATGCAAAATATTCCAAATGGAAATGTCAAAACAAAATTAGATTAATATGCAGCAATACAGCATGACCTCGAGTGTGATAATGCTTTTATACAACAGTTATACAAACACCATTTACTGTACAATCAACAGATTGATGATTTGTTTGTTTATTTAAAATGATTATTATTATAATCAACCATGACTGCCGGAAGTGGCAACCGAGTGTTAATGTTATTAACAAAAGTAAAAGTAGTTTTAATTTCTTACCAATACTATGCAGCCAAAATAAGAGGAGAATAAACCATGCTGGTGGGTGACAGTCCTCTACATCTTGTAAATTTATCTTTATATTTCCACTTATTCTGCTTTAGAATATCAGCTCTGGTAACTTCCAGGTTCCGGGGTTGAATTCCAAATAGTGTTAAATGGACAGCTAGTGCACTAGGGTGTACATTCACTTCTTCAACGCAACTAGTAGTGCCCTTGATAAGGAGATACAGACAGCCATGTGTAAGAACCTACAGTAGTTAGCTTCAAAGCTTGGATTAGGCAGAAATAAAACAAAGCAGAGGCAATTTGGAATGACTTTAGTAAGCAGTCTATGTGTTGTTTAAGATGGCATTACTGTAAGTGTTCAAATGTCGGTTTTGCCAGGTACAGAAGCTTCTCTCCTCTGTATGGCAGACCATACTGACCTACCTTCACCCATGCTGTGACTGACAGTTAGTGTAATTAATGATGGTAGAACACCTGGGATGCAGAGTGATACATATGGTTAAATGTTGCAGTGGTGTTACAATCCATTATCACTACTTGTGAAAAGCCTCTTGTCCAATCAGGTTGCTTGGTCAGACTGCAACTGTGTTAAACAGTGTATCTTATCTACTGTATATAAACATTATATACAGTGCAACACACCACGTTTAAGCAGTCCATGGGTGTAACACACAACAGGTTAGCTTGTTAGCTAATATTTGTGCCTTTATAACTGATTGATATCAAAAATGTATTCTTTATAAGGAATGTTGCTTTTTTTTTTGTAGAATGATATGTTTCTGAATATGTGTGTGAACAGTCACACCCTTAGGCTATGCACATCCAGCTGTTACAGAATATGTGCGGTACAATGGCCTGTAGCAAGTTCGGCTAATAACAGGCCCGCTGGTATAAATCATTTAGTTTTACAAAGCTTCTGAGGCTCTTTCAAACAACACTTTCCTGCTACAATCTTTACTTCCCTCCTGTTTCCCAGTTTTCAAATTCAATCTTTGAAAGATTTAGCTGGTGGATCTCAAAGGTCACCTCCACATCCACACTAGGGTGTGTAAATTAGCGAAACACCAGCATGATCCCATTGAACTTTTCTTCATATCCTGCACTATGGCTTTTATGCGGTTTTTATTCTATCCATGGTGTAAAGTCCCTATGCAACTATTTTCACATTAAAAACTGGACATTTGTGATTTGAAACCAGACGTTTGCATACACCTTAACCAAAAACATTTAAACTCAGATTTTTCACAATTCCTGACATTTAATCATTCTGTGTCTTGGGTAAGTTAGGACCACTACTTTATTTTAAGAATGTGAAATGAATAATAGTAGAGAGAAAGACTTTTTTTTAGCTTATATTTATTTCATCACATTTTCAGAGGCTCAGAAGTTTCCATACACTTAGTATATTCTACTGATATTTGATAGGATTGCCTTTAAATTGTTAACTTGGGTCAAATGTTTCTGCTCGCCTTCCACAAACTTCTTTCAATAATTTGCTGCAATTTTAGCCCTTTCCTCCTAGCAAGTGTAACTGGGTCAGGTTTGTAAGCCTCCATGCTCGAGGCCAGAGCCACATCAATCCCTTGACCTTGTTGTAGCCATTTTTTTCCTAAACATTGGAAGTATGCTTGCGTTTATTGTCAATTTGGGAGATCCAAGCTTTAACTTCCTTTCTGTTGTCTTAACATGTTGCTTCAGTATATCCTCATAATCTTTCTTGCATCAGTCACTCCTGCAGCAAAGCACCCTAGTAAACACAATGCTGCCACCCCCATGCTTCACAGTTGGTATGGTGTTCTCTGGCTTGCTAGCCTCCTCTTTTTCTTCCAGACAATGATGGGCATTATGGCCAAACAGTTAAATTTTTGTTTAATCAGACCAGATGACATTTCTCCAAAAAGTAAGATCTTTGTCCCCAATTTGCAGCTGCAAACCATAGTCTGACTTGGTGGTTTTGGAGCAGTGGGTTCTTCCTTGCTGAGCAACTTTTCAGGTGACGTCAATATCCGTTTCTTTAGCCGCCAATATACTGTACATACTTTTGTAAATGTTATCTCAAATGTCGTCACAAGGTCCTTTGCCTTTGTTCTGCCATTGAATTGTACTTTTTGTCTCCTTTCTGAGTGGTATTATACATGTGTGGTCCCATTGTGTTTATGCTTGTGAATTATTGTTTGTACAGATTAATGTAGTACTGTCAGACATTTGGAGATTGTTCCCAAGAATGAACCGGACTTGTGGAGGTCTACTTTTTTTCTAAGGTCTTAGATGATTTCTTTTGTTTTTCCCATGATGTCTGTCAGAAATTGAATAGGCTTAGACATTTGAAAATGCAGATTAGCTGATTAAAACAGGCAGAAGGTTGGTCAATGAGCAAACAGGTAAACAGAGTGTAACAATTATATCCAAAATCCAAAGGACAGAGTACATGATATCTAAAAGGGCAAATATCTAAAATAACCAAACTCGCTTGGTAAAGTCGGGTGTGACCAACAGAGATAATTGTAGTGCATGGTGGCCAGTGTGGTAGGTCGTGATGTTGTGGGTACGGATTTTGAGGCAGATTCCAGCTGTTTTATGACAATAGCAAACACAGACTCACTTGGTTTGAAGGTAGTTATAAAACATGAACAAAGGTGCACCCCCAGTTGACTTCGTGATGTCAGAAGCTTCTAAAGCCATGACGTCATTTTTTAAAAAAATCTTTCAAGCTGTTTAAAGGTTTAAAGGCCAAAATTCAACTGAATTTCTGTAAACCTTTTGACACAATGGAATATATGAATGATACTGTATAGTGAATTATAAATGAAATAATCTGTAAACAATTGTTTGACTTGTGTCATGCATAAATTACAAATATGTCCTAGCCGGCTTACTAAAGCTATAGCTTTGGTAACAGGAAACATATGGAGTGATAAAAAAAATCAGTTTTAGTGACTTCAACGTATTTGTATGTTAACTTCCGACTTCAACTGTATTTGCATTATAAACAGGGCTATGGGACTGAAACTGCTTTGAATGACGATACATATGAAAAACCCTGCAAAATCAGCTCAATGTGTAAGAACACATGCTGGTTTCTTTTCTTAATAAATGCTTTTAAAAAAGTGACTTAAATTTACGGAACTGAGAAGTGAGATGATCTGTTATCTTGGCCCTTGGCATTTGGCAGATGCCCTTATCCAGGGCGACTTAAATTATTTTTATTATTATTGTTTTAAATTTTATTATACATCTGAGTAGTTGAGGGTTAAGGGCCTTGCTCAAGGGCCTTCCGAACCGTAGTCCAATGACCCTCAGTCCTTTGTTTGTTGGCTTTTTTGTTCATTAAAGTTGATACAGTATATAGCAGGGTACAATCGTCCTGACACACACATCAGTTTTTCATATTTTGTTTTCAAAGAGTCAGACTTTCTTGTATTTTTGGTTAAAAGAGATGAGAGGGGAAATGAGGTTGCTGCTGAGGTTATTATAACCTTATAAACATGAACAGCCAATTTTAAAATTGTATCTTTGGACACTTTTTATCTGTTTCCATTTCTTTAATTTAATCTACATTTAATTGAATAAAAATAAATTAGTGTAGTTCAATAAATTTGCATAGTGCTGTATTCGTCGAGTCACAATGACTTAACAACTAAAACTTGAATAGTTGTATAATTGAGAGAGCAACAAAGTGAAATCCAAAAATAATCTAAGCATGTGTTATATTTTTTAGGCCAACTAAAATCACATCATCAACATCAGATGATTCAATTAACAGTGCTCAAAAGGACATTTTGGACTCTGAACCCATTTTTTCACTCTTCACATTTTCACATTTTCTAAACCTAAAATCTAAAAGTATCTCTAATCTAATCTAAAGATATTACAAACTTACCTGTACTAGATCATGTGTAGTCTGAGAAAAAAGCAAACAGAGATTACTCTTAATTGTACATACTACATTCTAAAAACATGAAATCAAAAGAACACTTACTGTAAGGGTTCTAGAGGGAACATTTTTTAAGACTGCGCATCATGGATATGGCATTCTGTTTCTATTGCATGATTTCAACATGTGAAAATGGGTATCTAATGAAAAATCATTAGGTGCTATTCTAGACATAGTATCAGGCCACTTTTTTTTTAGATTGTCTAGCTAAACAAACATACTTGTAACATTCTCTAGTTTCTTTGATCATCTTTGACTAGGCTATATTTGTAATTAACTAGTTTGTAATTAACTATCTTGCTTCTTCCTTTAACCTTCACTATTTCTTTTTTCAGCTTAAACTTCACCTTTCTTCCACAGATACCTGGGATAACAGACTCAACCTTGACCTTTGTCACCAACAGTTAACTGTATCATAATATTTTATCCTTTCATTTGCTAACATTGTGTCTTTTTTTTTTCTTCAGAAATCAATCTCTATTAGGGAAGTTTAAAAGAATGTACACTTTAAGTCAAAACTGAAGGTTCTACTTGGAACTGTTTCTGAAAGAGAAGCACTCTGTCATAGGGTTCTACATAGACCAGGGACAAACTGAAGAACTCTTTAGAATGATAGTGGAAGTGATTAATTCTAAGAGTTAAATTTTAAATGTAACTAGAGAACTAGGGAAACTATATGTCCGCATTAAGGTGTACAAATCAAAGTGGATATCCCTCATATTACTGTGTGTGTGCACCTAAGGCTTATTCTTTTGTTCTTCATTAACTGCTATAGCCTGGTCAGTGCCATATTGGAACTCGAATTTAAATCTGCTCAGGACTACACCCTGGATGGGATGCCAGTCCATCTCAGGGCATTTTAGAGAAGCTATTCCAACTATTGGCATAATTCTGGGAGAAGAAAAAAAAATGCAGTGCTTGATGGAAACCATCAGAGATGCAAAAATGGCATAAAATCTCCACAAGGTCAATTGCCCAAGAATCTAACTGGTGAACAAAGAACGATGAGGTGGCTGCACTAACCATGCATACCCATGTCCTAAGGATTATCCATACATCTGTACATAAGTTATGTTGACAAGCTGGCATGCTGAATAGGCTGGCAAAAAAACAACAAGTGCAGTCAATAATTTCTCAAATGTACCTTCATCTGTTTGCATAGCCCGTTTAGGTCAGGAAGTTGAAGGAGATAAAGGACATCAGCAGATGGTAGGGGATGTGAAGGAAACAAACTGTACCAAACTTTTGACTCCTAGGTAATTTGGAAATAGAACAACCAATATATTTTCATTAAATTTAAAAATACCCTGAAAGCTATATCTGCTTAGCAGTTGGTCAGCAGTTTTTTAGTACTGTCATCTATGAATATGTAGATTTCATTGTGGTGCCAAACCTGAAAAGGAAGCATCGGCTCTAGCCACCTTTCTTTGGGAAGGAATTGACCTCAAGGACACACTGGCAAAGAAAAAACAGCTCTGTTTCCAGGACACCAAGCCAGCAATGCACATTATATGTTTGTGTTTCACAGGGTCCAGGTAATGGTGGTCTCAGAAATGTTGGAACTGCCTTGTGCTAGAGAGAGGACCTAATCTAGGAGTTTGGCTAATTCAAAGTCAAGTTTGACAAATTCCTGGAGAGTGTTCATCATGATCTGCTTCCTGTTGGTAGAAAAAATGAGTTAGTGATGTCCTGTACAGTACATATTTCCAGGCACTCTGTAAAGCTCAGAGACCCTTTGTGAAAGCACCAAGACAATGTGTCGTGCAGGAATCTCTATTCTTGGAAGGCAATGTAACAGAAAACATTGAAATTGAACAACATATCTCAAGTGCAAAAGCATGATGTATATACAATGAAACCATTTATTGTCAGATTAATATTTAATACCTTAGCCTTTATTAAAGTCAGTGAACTTTTGTATAATAGAGTTTTTTGGAGGCCAATGTGAGGCCATCTGTCCGAGAAGTAAGGCTTGGTTGAAATTTGATCATGGAACTGGACAATGATCCAAAGCACACCAGTAAATCATAATAGATAAAAAGAAAACAATAAAGGTTTTGGAATGGCCTAGTCAAAGTCTAGACTTCAACCCAGTTGAAACTCTGTGGGAGGACCTTAACAGAGCTGTGCATAAGCGAATGCCCCAAAACCTCAATTAATTGAAGTAATGTTGTAAAGAATAATGGACCATAATGATGTCAGAGACTGAAAGTCATACAGGAAGCGATTACTTCAAGTTATTGCTGCTAAAGGTGGATATACAAGCTGTTGAATTATAGGGGTACTTAGTATTGCCCATAGGTTTTTTGGTTTTCATTTTGACTTCATTTTTGTTAAATGCCATGGTGTGTTCGTCTGAGGTTGTATTTGCCTCTGAGACGCTGGCATTATACCTGAAGTACAGCATACTTCTCCATGTGCAGTTTTTCAGACATGTTAACATGTTGACACGTATTTTGCAGACCTTGTCTGCCAGCTATTCCTGAGTGTCTCCTTTATGAAGGAATTCATGTTAGTGCTTCTTTGATCAACTGCAAATTGTGTTTACAAAAGAATTTATACCTTGTGTTTTGACCATATTATTTTTTATAGAAGTATAAATCAGCTCTTCCACACATTATATTACAGTACATGGCATAGGCAAAATACTGTTGTCTAGTTCCAAGGCATGTTATGTCAGTCCTATCACAGGTAACGATTGTGGTCTCTTGTTGTTAATGCAACTGAATAAAATACAATAGAATTAGTAAGATATGTAATCAAGCAGACCAGCAGTTTGTAAGCTATAGAACATCTGGCTGTAGAAAAAACCCAAGCAAGAAATAATTGCATAATTCTGTTGGCCATAGCGTATAGATAAGATATAATAAGATGTTGTTGTTGTTGATCTTTCGGCTGCTCCCGGCAAGGGGTCGCCACAGCGGAATATCCAGTCCGCACAACAA
>JAOTQY010000014.1:12193622-12207607 GCA_026413445.1 Dolichallabes microphthalmus
CAGTCTTGCCTACTTGTTTCATATTGGTTTACAATGCCAAGGCCAGAAACTGACCATAAGTAGAACCAAATGGAGAGAATTGTTGCTTTATAAAGCAGGAAAGTTTTATTTTCCGGGCGTCTCCCATGTCGATGGAACAAGATCTCAAAGTTTGTAAATGCTACAGCTAAATGATAGACTGCTGAAGATGAATAAATGAATGAATGAAACTCATTTTAGTGAAAATCCCGCAAAAGCCAGTTGTTAGGCAACTACCTTTAAAAAAAAAAATCATTATTCTGATTTAGCATTTTTTTCTTTTAAGACTAAGCTTGGCCTCCTGCATGGCATTACTGCACATAAAACACGCACACACACATATCACTAATCCCCTTGAACAATCCTAGAATTTGGAGATTTCACCCATCAAAGGCTCCAGACCACCCACTACAACACACATTCAGGGAAAATAACACAGATCCAGCAGCTCCTGCCCTGTATCTCTTATTGTAAAACAAACACACATTGCACACACTTAGTTTTAAGAATTGAATTTGTGTTTATTAGCCTCGTACGAGAGAAAGAGATGTGCACACGTGTTTGGGGATTTGGAGGGGGGGTTGGTTGTACGCGTGCACCCGCATTTATTTAATTGCTTCCCTTTGAAGAGAAAGTACATGAAAAGAACAGACGCTTTTGTCGATGAGATTCATAGTGAAATTTAAACTGTTTGTTGCTTAAAAGCTGCTTTTGAAATACAAAAAGACAAAAAAAAAGAAGATGGAGGCTAATAACAACAGTCATTTGCGTGTCCGGCTTAGGCGTGTTGAGCGGAGAAAGCATCTCTTTTTCTTTTCTCTTCTCCTCTCCTTTTTCCCCCATCACAAAAGCAGCGGGCTCCTCACGTCCCCCTCCTCCCTCACGCTGGCGTTTTGTATTTGCGTGATTGATTGCTTCCAAAGACTATATTTTTTGCTTTGTGTTTCTAAGAGAATGACTCCATTGTAGAGCACCGAGAGCTCGTCTGTAATTCGGCGATGGGCCTTAGGAGCACTTTGGGAAATCTGAAAGAAATATAAAGTAAGAAAATATGGATTGTTTTTTTTTAACGTGTCAAAAAAGTCAAACCAACGACAAACATGTACGAGTGTTGGATTGTGAGAAATAGTTTCATGCATGGGAATACGGATAGAGGTGGGTTGTATAGCAGAGGTGCCAACATTTATGGTTTAGGTGTAGCAAATTCACTGTATAGTAGAGTATGTAAAACATGGTTGGTTATTTCAGTTTATTTTTATTCGGCATCAACTTCAAGTCATTCTTGGAAGCGTGTTCGAGTTCGGAGATGAATTACGATGTGGTGTGTGTCCAAGTGGCTTGGGTAATAATAATACAAATAAAAATAAATGGATGGAGTGAGAAACAAGGACAGCATGAGGGAATTTTTTAAATATATATTTTTGTATAATCAGTAATAGGATGTTTATTTTGCCTCACTGAAAGAACATGAAGAACTTGATAGTTAAGAGGCAAATTTATGGCTTAAATCTTCCAAAAGCTTGAGACTTGCCCGTTGTTTTGATTTTGTATGTTTTCGTTATACACACGCCCCCAGTCAATACCTCATAAAAACACCAGTAATATATAATTATGTAAAATTATGATATTGTGATGGTGTTCAAACTGTGCCTGTTATGTTACATAAGAAATCGAAGGCAGCATTTATCAGTGTAATACTGAACAAGTGGGCGGGGCTTCGGTTGGCGTTGTTGGTCTGTAAACAAACTGGAAGAGCTGCTTATTATCTGCGTTAATGCATGCCTGAGTAAAAAAGAAACATTAACTCACTCACCCACCCACTCATCGTCTATACTGCTTTATCCTGTATACAGGGTGGCGGGGGGCCTGGAGCCTATCCCAGGAGACTTAGGGCACGAGACGGCATACACCCTGGACATGGTGTCAGTCCATCGCTGGGCACACCGTAATGTGTCTGAGTCTAACCAGTCTCAGCTTGTCTAACCTGCATGTTTTGGGGACTGTGGGAGGAAACCAAAGTACCGGGAGGAAACACACCAAGCACAGGGAGAAAATGCAAACTCAATGCAACCAGACCCGAGGCGAGAATCGAACCCTCGACCCTCGATAGTGCTAAAATTAACTGTCTGGTTTAAATTGATGAAATAGTTTTTTTTGTGTTTTTGTGTGTGTGTGTGTGGGTGGGGGGTTAATATTATTATTATTATTATTATTATTATTTTGTTTGCAAGTTTATTTACTTTTTTTTTTTTCAAAAGTATTTGGAAACGAATGTTTTAGGAAAGCTTTAGGAAAAAGGATTGGCTATAAGAGTGAGGAATAGACATCTGGAACTGATGATGGTTTGAAAGATTGTGTTTTAATACAGAAACCTGAAAGCACTGAAACAGAAAACGGAAGTGATAGATCGATATGGACTGCAGACCGGAAGGTCATGAGTTCAAATCCCAGCACTGCCACGCTGCCATTGTGGATCCCTGAGCAAGGCCCTTATCCCTTAACTGCTCAGTTTTATATACTTGAGATAAATGTAAGTCACCGAATGCCGTAAATTTAAGTGAAACAACAGATAGAAAAGAAAGAGGGGAAAAAAAGTTCAGTTCTAACCAGAATATGCAGAAATGTGTCATTAAATGCAATGAAGCTTTTGTAACGACGGCACTAAATCTCTCCGGCTCGTGAGCAAAGCTTAAAGAGCATCTCTCAGCCAAGCAGCACATCTCATACTCATTTCTTTGATTTTTTTTTTTTTTTTTTACGATTTGCTCGCAGCGACAGCACAAATGTGCTTATCCCTGCAGATTTCCAGCGGCGCTGTAAAATATAATGTACGTGTGTGTTAACATCAGGTAAATTGCTTATATCTCACACCTTATGTGTTAAATTTCATAGTGGCTTCCTGGATGTGTGTGTGCATGCGTGTGTCTGACTGTGTGTGTATGTGTGCTGACATTTCAGTAGATCCCCCCGCTCCCTGAGTCTTCCCCCTCCCTCAATTTAATTGCTGCTTTTCAGGGACGCGCTTGACTGCATAATTGTCAAAACTCTGCGTGATTGAACTCTCCTTCACATACCAAACCTGACACTTTCTGATGCGTCTCGTCTCTTTATGACACTTTTCAAATAAAGGAAGCGCTCCAGATGTTTGCTGTAATTTTTTTTCCTTCCTCGCTGCAGATTTCGGGGGTGCTGCCGTGAGTGTGTGCAGGAGGATTAGAGATTTGTGGGGACAGGCTGTCTGTGTGTTTGGCAGGCGTGGACGGGTCCGCTCCATGCCGCGTATGAATATTTTAGCGAAAGCTTACATGTTGCACAGTGAGACGGAATGAAGCGTACTAAGGTTTGTTTATTAGTGGTGACGAAAAATTTTGAAGCGTTGAATATTTAAAAAAAATTAATTGCAGGACTTAATGAATGGTTCAGAGATGTCTCTCTTATCATTCCAAATTAATATCAGGCAAATCTTTACCCATCCGCCTGCTACTGTAGGTTTACAAATCCACACTGTCACCCCAATCCTATTCATCGGGTAAATTTCTGTACAACCCCAGCTGAAAATAAAACCAAATAAAAACTCTCATTACACTGGATCAGACTTGTTTACATCTAAAATACTGGCCTCCCAGGAACTCCTTTAATTGCCCAACCTTATGGAAATTCCTTGGAGCATGTGGCAGTAACTCCCAGCAGAGTCCCTGTAATCTGTAAGTGGTGTTGGTGAATTATTGTGTGTACAGTTCACACAGACAGACACGTCTCTTCCACAAGTTAGCAACAAGTTATTTTTCAAAGATCAGGCATTCCACTCGCTCAATGTTTGCTGGAAAGACTGCAGTGGGCTTCGAGCCACCTTGGCCGGCATCATTCACAGATGTACAGGCTTCTTTAAAACATTTGCTCCATCAAAATGTTTTACTGCGACTCAGAGTCTCATTATCGTACTGTGCTTGAAGTCTTCTGTAAAAATCAGTTCATTCATGAATGATAAATTTCAGCAAAAGTCTGGGATTGACTTGAACACCCTTTTTTTTCACAATAGCTAAATTAAAACTACATTATATTATATAAATATATGCAGCCCACTCATAAATCCCGTACATACATCTCTTATGTAAGGATGTTTCTATAACATCATGTCCATATACCTCAAAGCAATTTGCAAAAGATAATTTATTTAGCATATATTTATTTTTGCATCATATTTAATATTAAATAAAATAAATATGCTCTGTCCTTTTAAAGCTCCCATTAAAACCAAATAAATTCTGATAATCTCTTACATTATACAGTAGCAGCTATAGTCATGTCCAAAAGTTTGTCCCCCCTTTTTCAATTATATTTTTTGTGTATCAACATAAAAATCCTCTGATGGTTGTGTGTCTTAGTATTAGGCAAGTACAATGTGCCATTTATTTATTTAACAAAAATGAAGCCAAAAGGAATAAAAACATGTGAGCAATACTGAGTAACCCTCCTACCTGCAGATTCAACAGCTTGTAGATCCACTTTCAGCAGCAAAAACTTGAAGTAATTGTTTCCTGTATGCCTTTATTAGTCTCTCACCTCATTGTGGAGGAGTTTTGGTCCATTCTTCGTTACAACATTGCTTCAGTTCAATGAGGTTTTTGGTCATTCGCTTATGCACAGCTCTCTTAAGGTCCCACCACAACATTTCAATTGGGTTGAGGTCCATTCCAAAAGCTACAGTAGATCTCTTATATTTTTCATCCTTATGGCTGCAAAAATAAGCCCAAATCATCACCTCTCCACTGCCGTGCTTGAGAGTGAGCTTCTGCTTAAGTGCTCTTTGGTTTCACCAAACATGGCACTGGGCATTAAGGCCAAACAACTCAACTTTTGTCTAATGTGTCCATAGGACATTGTTCCAGAAGTCGTGGTTTGTTCTGATGTCGGTTTTCGGACGAGAAGAGGCTTTTTCCTGGCAACCCTTTCAAAGAAACCATACTTGTTCAGTCTTCTTCTAATTGTGCTATCATGGTCTTTAACATTGAACATGCTCATTGAGGTCTGTGGGGTCTGAGATGTAGCTCTTGTTTTTTTTTTGTGTTTCTGTGAGCATTAGATGAATGTGTTCGAACGTCCACACTTGGGAAGATTGGTAAATGTCTGGAATGCTTACCTCTTTCTCAATAATCTTTCTCACTGCATAACGTTGAACACCGAATTGATTGGAAATGGTTTTAAAAAATGCTTTCCAGATTAATGTGCAGCAACAATTGGCATTGTGTTATTACACACCTGAATGCTCCAGACCAGGAAACTGCCAAAACTTCTGCTTTTATAGAGGTGATGGCCGATGGTCAGTTGATGAAGTTGTGATGACTAACAACACCAGGCTGCAACTTACCCTCTTAGGTCCTGTGGAAGCGGTAAGGGGGTACTTAGTATTGCCTGCGTGTTTTTTCTTTTTGGATTCATTTTTTGTAAAAAAAAAGAAAAAAAAAAAAAGGTTAGAATTTGTTGTTTGTCTAAGGCAGTGGTTCTCAAACATTTTCTGTCTTTCCCCACTTAAGGGGGTGAACGAATTTTCAAGCCCCACTTGTCAACAAAATAATAACGAAATCGGCCAAGTTACTATTTATTGAAATATCAATGTCTAAACCAATAAGATCAAACAACACCAAGTTCAAAACAGATAAAATACACGTGCATTTGTTATAAAAGGTTTACTTTGTCACTTATCTTTGTATAATTGACCCCATGTTTATTAGCTGCTCAGCAATCGTTTGTATTTTTTTTGCGCTGGCCAATTCTGTATGCAACTTTGAATGAAGCCATTTGTGCTTTGCTGTCCACTGATTCAGATTTTATCCTTCCGATTCTCCTGCTGTCTGTATTCTGCCAGCTTTCTTTCAAAGAAGTGGCTTACAGTATTAACGTGACTGGGGTGTGTTAAGGTTAGGGTCCCATGTAACAAATGTATCCAGTGACGTTATTATGCCCACGTACGCTACTGTCCCGGTTTGTGATCGCGGTAAAGTTAGTTTTATATTCGCATATTCGCAAATAAGATACAAACATTTCCTCTCTACGTTGTCTTTAAGCTACATCCGCCTTTTTTCTCGATTAAGCACCTACTGTAAATTATACATGTTTGAAAGCATAAACATCATTATTCTCTACAGCGCAACAATGATTTAGGGATCATCGCAAAATGCCGTACACCAACAAAAAGCGTAGAACGATACCGATCTTCCCTTTTGTTCAGCGCCTGAAGGATCAAAAAGCAACATTGTTGCCACACTGGACACTAGAAATGCCAGACTAGTACTGACTGATAAAATATTAATTTTTAACAAAAATCCAGAAACATCAGCATACACATTGGAATAAATGAAATTACATAATTAGTACCGAACGTTTCCTTATATTGTTCCTCTGCAATTAACATGCCAACGTTAAACCGTTATTGTTGCACTATGGTTGCACTATTTCTCTGATGTTATTTTAATTTACTTGTTTTAATGATCCATTTATTTGTGTGTGATTGTTTAGTTTTGAGCGTACACTCTTCATTGTCAATAAAGAAAAGCATGAATTAGGATAGGTACTTTCCTATTATTTTCCACTAATTTCCTCCCGTTCATTGCGCCCCAAATGTCATGTCTGTATTCCCCACTAGTGGGGCGCGCTCCACACTTTGAGAACCACGGGTCGAAGGTTGCATTTGCCTAATACTAAGACCAAGTATGATCAGATTATTTGTATTATGTTTTTACATAAAACACTTATAGTAGAATTAAAAGGGGTTACTAACTTGACTGTATAAAGAGTAATGTCTGGACCGGTCTTTTTTAAATTTACTTTCTTTCTTGAAGTTAATAAGACAAAATGTAGCTTGTTGTATTACAGAGAAACCAGAAGAACAGTAGAGCCCCTGTCATGGGCCCAGTGGTGGCTGAAACAGTTAAATCTCTGGGTTACTGATTGGGAGGTTGTGGGTTCAAGCTTCAGTACTGTCAGGCTGCCACTGTTGTGCCCTTGAGCAAGGCCATGGATGACCCTGCGCTCTGACTGACCCCAGCTTCCTAACAGGGATATGCAAAAAAGTATTTTCACTGTGCTGTAAGGTACATGTGAGAAATAATAATAATAATAATAATAATAAAGATGAAGACCTTACTGTGGCAGAAAACCAACCTTAGGGCTTTTTCGTTGCATTTAAAAAATATATGAAATATATCTGATTAATCCATAAATTATTTTGTTTCAACAGCAAATACATTTAAAAAAAAAAATATTTATGATTATAACATTTTTGTTTATTATAACATTTTACAATAATTTGTTTTATTTCAGGGGTCATGCTTTGACATAAAACACAATCCCAATTCTTAATCATTATCCTTTACATACTTTTACATACTTCTGTAATCTTCACTAACTGAAAGGTACATATTAGTTTAAAAACAAAGCTACCGAACATCTGTTCCAATGACATACAATTCTAAATAAAGAGGACAAACGACGTCAATGTGCAGAATTTGTATTCCTTTTTGCTGATCATTAAGTATTCGTTCTGATTATCTTTTCGATAAAAACGTTAACCAGCTTCACCGGCAGCTGTGCACACCCACGCCATCATGCTTCACAGATGTGCTGATGTGCGTTTGATCACGAGCAGTTCCTTTTCTTCTGTCTTTCTTTTGGTAAATCTTTAACACACCTGTCCATAAAACTACCTCCCAGCCCTACAGGCTTTAAAAGTATTTTTAGTAACGTGTAATCTGGCCGTGCTGTTCATGAAGCCTACTGATGATTTACATCCTTTTGTAAACCATCTGAGCTTGCACTTGTTCATTCCTCTTTTTTCATGGCGCTCAAAACCCGATCGATAAGGAGTTGATTAGTTTTCTATAACAGCAGCTCTGACTGTAGTTAAGGTTACAGGGTTTGTTTAATGCACTTAAAGTTGCCAAAGTTAATAATGAAGCATTGACTTGATTGTTTAAATCTTAAAAACAGATTTCTTCCATATGGTTTTATTAAAATGGGTTTGAGATAAATTAATGTGTACAAATTTTTGACTGTACTAGTACTCTTTGTAGGTTTTAGTATCTTGAAATTATTTAGGGTGAATGTTGTATATTTTAAGATTAATCTAAAAAGGTGATTTAAGCAAGACCAGTTAAAATAAATCAAGTTTAGGCCTCTAGCTGTTAAGTTGGCATAGTTTTAGTGATTTAAATAATTTTTTCATAATGTTTAACCAGAGTTTAACAGTAACTACAGTTAGTATTATAAATGACTATAAAGACATCACTTTTAAGTGTTGAGGTGTTTGCTATTTATTAGTATCTAACATTTGTTACACTGCATTGGGGAAGATATCATTGCAGAAAGAGATGAATACGTTGCTGGTGTTGTACCAATATTGCCAATAACGTCAGTTTTTATTTCCCTTTGACTGCTGAAACAACAATTTCACAATTTGCACCTCCAGGGTTGAGGGTTCGATTCTCACCTCAGGTTCTGTGTGCATAACGTTTGCATGTTCTCCCCATGCTTGGTGGGTTATTTCCGGGTATTCTGGTTTCCGTCCATACTCCAAAAACATGCAGATTAGGTTAATTGCCATTCCGAAAGTGCCTGGGGTGTGAATATTAACTGGAGCTTTTATGATGGGTGTAAAAATGGGAATAAATACAGTGATCACCATTGGCCTAAAGAGGTTCCTAGATGCCTTTACTTAACTCAATATCTGGCTTTATGTTTCTCCTATGCAGAGTAACTACTTACCTAGTTATGTTACATAAGCACTCTTCTAAAATCAGAGTGTCAGGTGCTAGCTGGGTGAAATCTTTAACATTTTAGCTGTGCCTTTGATCACTTGACCCTGCACTAGCTTAAAAATATATTGTATACTGTAAATGTTATTTAGCCTAAATGTAGGCCTTTAATGCATAGTGTAGGACTATGTTTGCATTTTCCCCAACACTTTTTTTTTTTTAGATTTATTTTTCTTTTTAAGGGCAGTGAAGGCTCAAAGAGTTAAGGCTCTGCATATCTCTCCAGAAGGTCAGGGATTCGATTCCCCAAGCAGAGGAAAGACTTTCCTTATGCTGTGAAGTATATTTGACAAATAAAGGCTTCTTCTTCTATTCCATCTGTCAAAATTATTTTAAAAAAGCCTATGATTATTCTGATTTCACTGTTCTGCAGATCTGGTAATCTGGGGCATATCATTTAAAATGGCCCATATAAACACAATCAGGTTCAGGAGCTACACTTTCATACACATTATCTCAGCCATGAAATACACTCACACTAAGGCCACAGGTTAACCCTTTACTTTTTATAATCATACACTACATAACTGTCAGGTTATTTATACAAGTAGAAAAATGTAAAGTTGACGGTTGATCTTATTAAATGTCACGTAAAATGTTTTCACCAGAATGTCCTCTCTCTGTAGGCACTCTACCTTATGAGATAAAGATCGTGATAGCAGGAAACCATGAGCTGACCTTCGATCAAGAGTTCATGGCTGATCTGATCAAGCAGGACTTCTACTACTTTCCCTCCGCCTCCAAGCTGAAGCCTGAAAACTACGAGAACGTTCAGTCGCTGCTCACCAACTGCATCTACCTGCAGGACTCAGACGTTACCGTTAGAGGTTTCCGCATCTACGGCACACCGTGGTGAGTCTCCACTTCTACGTCTTGCCATATCTTGAGCTGTAACCCTGGCAGACTGTGTCAGGTATCTGTGCCCACTTTACGCCAGCTATACAAGATCAACGCATTCGCCATGTGATAAGAAGTGTAATTTTTCTGTGATAGATATGTATTTTGTAATCTATCAGAATAAAACATGATGAGGCGTGTGCAATGAAGCAAAGTGAAGGTACCACCCCAAAGATGATTATTTTACATATTATTTTATTTATTTATTCTAAAATGGAATTTCATGCCTTTTCCCCATTTATCGTGATGTTTTCATTATCGTGAAGTTTAATTACAGCGGAACGTCAGTAAACGAACTGAATTTTCACTGGAGGCAGATAATGCAGATGATCCGATCCAGACACCCAAAACTATTACCAATATAACAAAAAAATGTGAGAAAAATGATATAGTCATAGTTGGTAGTTGGTAGATGAAGGCAATGTTGGTATCGTGGGTTGACTCTTTTGAAACAGCTTTCACTTGCAAACAAGTTTTAAATGTCTTCTGGATGTCCGTGCAAGTTAGCCGTGTGATTTGTTCATTTGTATGAAGAAATTGCGAAATGTAAATTCTTAAGGCGAAAATTCGCAAGGGAGGGCATTCATATGCCAAGGTTCCACTGTATGTTCAATGTCTCCAAAACAAGTTCTTCAAGCAGAAAACGTCCCGACTTTTACACTGCAAGCTCTTTTCACAAATATTAAATTAAGTGTTTCAATTAAATTAAAATGATGTTTATTAAATTAAAAGATTTTTTAGCCTGGTATTAACCAGACGTTTAATGGGTGCACTAAGTATTTTGTAACTTTTACGGTGATGTGAAAGCGATATACACTCAGTAGAAACCACACTTTGAATTTTAAATGTTGATGTTTAACAAGATAGCGATACATCAGACACACGACTGTGAAGGTAAACAGTCAGTAATTTACAGTAGTGTACAGTACTGTTTTCTTGGTTATTGCTGTTTGTGTTTTCGCATCCCGTCATGAGACTATGGACCTGTTTCCTGTTGCTTTGCTGTTTGTGTTATTTTCTTTTTTCTTTTAAGTGCGCGAAAAAGCGCGGCCTGAACATCTAAACTTCCTCCTGCATCTCAAGTCTTCCTGCAGAGTCTCAGATCCTGGGCTTTTACACAATACAATCATTCTGTTATTCATTTTTAGAACAGTGTACAATAATTCAATCAGATATTCCACACTTTATTATACAGTAGGTTAGTTGGCTGTTAGTTAGATGATTTTGCGATACTTTCAACACACGATACGTGACCCCATCTTACGCCAAGTATCAGCTGTATCATTAAGCTTAATTTATGACAAGCCTCTACTGTAAATGAGCTGTTTTTTTTATACATCTATAGAACTGATAACGTATCAGAATAAACACATTAATTAGTGTGATATAAACCAGTGATTTGAGATACAGCTGGGATTACTGTAATGGCAGGCCTGATATTGTATAGAAATAGGAAAAGGCAAGACTTTGGCAGTACTGTGGTTTTAAAGCGATATATGTTGTTGTAGTAAAGTAGTAAAAGCTCAACACTTTGCCAGCGTTACAGTACATTATGGCGGAATTGCAAATGAACGAAACAGCTAGAGGTCCATTAACTGCCGATAAATTATGTTTTCTGGATCATTAACAGATGTAGAACTTACAGGTGAAGATTTTATTATATTATGTACATATTTATAAAAAAACAAAAAAAAAACAAGATGACAGAGGGAGCAATGTGTTTGTTGAAAACATTACTCATGTATACCTGTAATACATTTTAAATGTATTATTTTGCTGTTGTGTGTGTGTGTGTCATGACAATGCAGTCTTCTGGTCATCACTGCTGATTGGACTTGTGATATACCTGTATATGACCTGAGGATTTCAAACTGCCCCTTGAGACTTGATACAGGAATGTAATAGTGTTACTGCATTACATGTGCTCTTACAGCGGCCAAACTCCACACAACACTGAGTTGAAGGGGTGCGACTCCAGTGAGAAGTGGGACGTTCGCCTCTCTCTCTCTCTCTCTCTCTCTCTTCCTATCTCCCCCTTGTCTGTTTGTCACCATATGTTGCTCTGTGTTCCCTTCCCCCTCAAGTCCGCCTCTATTTTTGCTCCATCTCTTCCCAGTTCCCCCATTGTCTGTCTCTCGTTAACACTTCTGCTGGCATCCCTCTGCGTCCAAGGCTGTATTTCCTCCTGATCAGACACACACTGTCTCATTGTGCTACTTTCCTCCCACTTAGGGAATGTAATTGCTTGTAAGAAGACTTAGGCATTACCACGTACAATGGCGAGACGAAAGGAGAAAAGAAGCTAAACCTATGTGGGCATGGGTGTGTGCGTGTGTGTGGGGTGGGGTGCGTTTCTTCTCCCTCAGGGCTGTGTATTGATGCCTGGCGTGGGACGTATCGGTCCCTTGTGTCGGATAATTGGTTTTTCAGAGTTTGCTCGGTTGCTTGTTGTGTAGGTGAAGGAGTGTGTATGCAGACTTGTTTTATAAAAAAAAAACATGAATTTGATAAAAGTGTGTGCATGGGTTTATTTCTTGGTCCTCCGAAGGATAGGAAAATCTGACAGGAGGTGAACTTGTGGAGAGGCTCCGGTCCAAGGAGGCAGGTTTAATAAAAATAAATAAATAAATAAATAATAATAATAATAATACCCTGCCCAGGGTGTACCCTGCCTAGTGCCCGAAGTTTCCTGGGATAGGCTCCAGGCCCCCGCGACCCTGTATATAAGGATAAAGCGGTACAGAAAATGAATGAATGAATAATAATAATAATAGTAATGAAAAAGTTTTCATTACTGAGGTAAAGGTTAGGGTTACATTTAGGTCTAGTGTAGCATTTATTTCAAGTGAAGAAGCATGTGCGTGTGTGTGTGTGTGTGCTATTGTCTTTGTCACACAACTTGATTTAAACAATCTACTTAAATGTTTCACAAAGTCACCAGCTTTGTGTGTGTGTGTCTGTGTGTGTGTGTGTTCACTTTGCTTTACATCCTTTCGAACCATCATCAGTTTTTTTTTGTCACTCCATGCCGGACGTGTCTCTCCTCGGCGCGGGATGGAGCAGCAACGGTCTCCATGGTGATGTTGTTCTGCCAAAAAAAAAAAAAAAAAAAGAGAGAGAGAGAGAGAGGGCTTTCTGGACCAAGCCCATGTTGCCGCGGGTGATGGCTGCCTCTGATCTGAGCATCAGCTCCATCTATGTTTTATCTCTTCATCCTCTCATCCATAATTCCAGATCTTTCCTCTTGCTTCATCCCTCCATCAAAGGTCCACATATCTGAATCTCATCCCTCGCTCTCTCTCTGTTCTCCGTCCTGTTCCTCTCTCACTCCTCACTTTTGACAACTACGCCATCCATCATGTCTTTTCTTTCTTCTTCACTCCTGTCAATCTTCTGTCTTCTGTCAGACTACGAGGTCAGTGATACCCATGTCTGTCTCGTGTTTGTCTTTGTTGTAAAAGATGCACACACACACACACACACACACATACAGACAGACACACACAGACACACACATACACAGACATACACACTGAGTTGTTTAGTGGACTAAATGAGATCCTGGCACACTGCATTTTCCACTAAATCTCGACTATTTGTCATGCGGTGATTCTGGAATGAAAGGGACAGCATGGGGGAAACATGTGCCGCGTTTTTCTGTTCTGCTGACGCTAATGCAAGTTTACAAGTCATTTGTCATCCCACAGAAACGTGCGTGTGTGTGTAAGAGGGTGAGACTAAAGACAATCTGATGTTGGTGTAAGTGGTGTATTAAAGATAGCCATGCCTTCTGGAATCTTCTGTAGAGACATCACAACCTTTTACACACACACACACTCACCATTTGAGGTTGTTTCAGGGGACTATACTGTGTGTGTGTGTGTGTGTGTGTGTGTGTGTGTGTGTGTGTGTTTACCAAGGCTGTCAGAATCAATCCCACTTTTCATGTACTACATTGGATTTCCATATTATATCTTTAAAACCAAACCCAAATACATGAATGTTCTCTAAACTTTCTGAAAAAATGTGCAACATTTTATGCAGTTCTGTAATATATATGTAAAATGTACATTAAAGGAGACCTATTATGCAAAATTCACTTTTTAGTCATGTTCAGACATTCAGATGGGTCTCCAGCATGTGTGTTTAAACAAAAAAAATACCCAAATGTTTTTCAGTAATTGTATTGGCTCGGGCGTAAACAAGCCAATTAGTACCCCCCCCCCCCTCGATAAATCGATTCAGTAACATAGTGCCATT
>JAOTQY010000014.1:12262436-12274208 GCA_026413445.1 Dolichallabes microphthalmus
TCCTGGCGATTCCAGAGCCAATAATGTTAACAGGTGCGAATACACCCTTAATAGGATGCCAGGGACATTACTTACCCAAGACCCACAAGTCACGGAAGCACTTTCAGCAAGAAAACATGATTATGTTTCATCATCTTAAACAACACTTCATCTCCTTAGTAACTGCTTTTAAGTTGTTCCGAATCACATCTGTTGTGTTTCACACTTACACAAGCTACAAAGCTAACTAGCATCTAACACAAGGCTGAATCCCAAACCCCTCTCTAACCCCTCACACAAGTCAGTATTAGTTAACATTACCTGCAAATTATTTTATAAGTCGTAAAGCACAGGACATTCTATAGCATTGTCACATTTGCAACAGAAGCACTAAATGAGCTAATGCTAATGCTAATAAACCACACCAACTCCTGGAGAAATTATATATTTGTACATAATCAGAGATAATCAAGTTAATGATTAAAAAAATACAAATTTCTGCTAATTAATATCCTTATTACTTTCATCATCCATTTTCAGACATTTGTATCTCTTTTTAATAAGTAAAGAAGTCGACCACAGCATAAGGCATATAAAAATAGCAGATTAGCAGAACAGAAGCTATCAAATGCTAGGTTACTTTATCAGATAATCCGGTAGTTAGTCAGATAATCTGTTATGTTTTTAGTTCTGAAATACTTTACACCTTAAACATAATTATTAACCAAAGTATGATTAATGTCAGTTGATGTGCGTGTGTGTGTGTGTGTGTGTGCGCGCCCAGAGACTGCTTTGATAAAGGTAGCATTGCATGTGTGGATATGTTTATGTATCTAACTGTTTCTTACATCCGTTCCTTACATCACGCTGTTAAGAAGTTATCTTCAGTGGTACTGATAGCTCACCCAGCCAATCACAGCGCAGTGTGAGGCAGGAAAAAGTGACACGCCATGCCCAATCCGATACAGTGCAAATGAGGACAAGTTACTCCTATCTGCTTCCTTGATAACAGAAACGGATAAAATTTCTGTTGTAAAATCGCACCTCTACATAACATAATATCTATTTTCTTTATAAAAATTTCCTGGGAATATCATGTAAACTAGCACAAGCACTGTGGTGGCTCAGTGGTACTGTAGGTTTCTCGCTTACCGTGCTGAAGGCCCAGGTTGGATTCCCACCCAATGCCCAAACCCCAGCTACTGAATGCCATGCTGGTCTCAAGCCTGGGAAAATTGGGAGAGTTGAATCAGGAAGGGCATCCAGTTTAAAACCTGTGCCAACTTGAACGGTCCACTGTGGTGACCCTTCAACAGGAGAAGCTGAAAGACTAACAACAAAAACAACATCGTCTAAATTAGTGCAATTAAGACTTTGCCCCATCTCTTCTATTCATGTTTTCCTGGCCTCCAATGAGATACATAATAGTAGTCATGATTGCAAACAACCCACAGTGTACATCTACACCTACAGTAGGGGCAAATAACCCACAGTGTACATCCACATCTAGGGGCAAATAACCCATACTGTACATCCACACCTAGGGGCAAATAACCCACCGTGTACATCCATACCTAGGGGCAAATAACCCATACTGTACTTCCACACCTATGGACAAAAACCCATACATCCACACCTAGAGACAAATAACCCATACATGCATACCTAGGGGCAAACTAAAATAGTCAATCTAACTACTGGATGATACTGAAGGACCCAGAGGACATTCATACAAACCTTAACCTGAGTTTAGGAGCAAGGTCCAAACCCACGCTGCTTGAGTTTGACATTTCCTCTCATATTTATTACTTTTAGATGCCATGAGGGGATGAGGCGAAATGGCATGGATCTGACTCTGCTTGCTGACTTACATTATGATTCCTCCATCATTCTTGAGTTGAAATATTTTTGTTTTGCAAGCAAATGCCCACCGGTAGCAGTGCACCAGCATATTACCCATATTTCATCCCTAGAGTGCTCCATAAATGCCCGTACTTAGTAATTGCTATGTTCTCTCATACACAGCTCAATATCCTTATATACATCTCCCATGCACACGTTGGCAACCATAGCACGTTGTGCCCTCTGACGTTCTTCTCCCTTGCCTTAGCACAGAGCTCGGTTGGAGCCAAGGCTAATTACATTGCGCTGTTAAGTCAATCTCTTGTTTGATCTCTGGCTCATTGGATTGATTATGAAGATGAGATGAGGGAAGGTGAATTAAGCGTGTGACATTGAGGCCGCGTCACCTCATAGCTTTCTTGGAAACTCAGAAAACATTAAATGTGAATAAATATTTGCTGTGCCAAAAAAATCGGGTGGAGGATGTGGAGGGTGAAAAGGTTTGGAGGGAAGATGTAGTTGTTGAGCCCCCGAGGCTGTTTACCAAAACAAACCCAGAGATGGAGACATCAAAGACTGACAGTGTATGAGAAGACACACACACACACACACACACACACACACACACACACACACACACACACACACACACCATCCAACTTGCACATTCACATTTGGCCTGGCCATCACATTTCCCCTTCTGACTATGTCTCTTTGAAATCTATTAATCCCTCGGCTGCCGATGCACACACAGTGCGTGTGTCTTCTCACTTTGTTGGTTCTGCAGTGACTGTGATCACAGCTGGACTGTCGCATCAGGGTCTGAGAGTCAGCAAAGGCAATGACCCAATTAACAACAAAGTCAACTCATCGGGTGGCCAAACAAACCGCTTTAATGAGGAACAAAGGAGATGGGTAGCTGGTCCACTTCCGTTTAGGTGGGGAGATTAATAAAAAAAAAACTGTTCCCGTTTCCATGGCGAAGACACCCCCATTACACAGCATGAGCCAGCGCCTTTGTGTGCTCTACCTTCACAGGAATTAGTCGTAATTAACAAGGCTACTCATGAGATTATTTTCTGGGCAAATATTTTAATTAAAACTGTTCCCTCTGTCACGTGAATGCCATATTTCCACTTAGTGCCAATTTCCTTAACTCTGTCCTCGAAAAAACAGACAGACAAGAAACCAGAACCCAGATGGTGCCAAGCAGCAAGACAAGGGTGGAATGGAAAGATGATATTTTGCTAATTAGATGTCTTCAGGCCTGTGTGATCAATCTATCTGTTTTTATCAATCTCATTCCTTCCTGGCTCAGTAACACACTGCCTGGTCCAGGGGGCACTATGCATGATGGGTGCATCGCTTCATGCGCTTCGTGTCTTCCCTGACGCACCCATCACTCTGAACTAGGATAAATCTAAACTCATCAGAACACATGCCATTTTCTGTTTCTCCAAAGTTCAATCTTTATACTCCATTTCTTCCACAAAGTTGAAGGTTCAGCACAGCCCTTACAGGTTTTAATAATGTTTTGGAAACTTCTTAACCCAATTACGGTAATTTTTTATTTACGGTAATTGATGCAGGCCAATAATTTGACCCCTCTAAAAGAGGTGACTTTTTTTTAACCAGGCAGTGTAATTTGATTTGTAGTAGTTGGGAGGAGATTTCATTATATACTGTATACTGTATATAACACAGAAACTGTGTGGCCAAAGAAGCTACTTCTGAAATGTATGCAACATGGATGTGACCAATCTTGCTTCTCTAAAAATTTCAAGTTGCTTGGATACGTTCTCGCTTTAAACAATAATAATTTTAAATGCAAATTATTAATATTTCTTTATTAGTATTGATATTAAAATTGATGTAAGCATATAGAAGTATGTGACCTATAAAAACTTTTGCTCAAACTAAAGGATTTCTTCCCACAAAAAAATCTGTAGTGTCAGTAACCATGTCAAATTCAAAATGCAATACCTTAACAACTTTTCATATGAATGACAATTAAGATCATTGAAAGATTTGAATTAAAAAAAAGTTACAGGCACTACATAAAATAGCATGAAATTGTATTTAGCAAATGTGTTTCTGATAAAATCTCGGTTGTAACAAGATGTTATTTAAGTTACTGTTGCCTTTCTATCTGCTTGAACGAGTCTGACCATTCTCCTCTGACCTCTGGCACCAACAAGTCAATTTCGTCCAGAGAACTGCCACTCGCTGAGATCAGCAGTTTGGAAAATACTCAGACCATCAACAATCATGCAACATTCAAAGTCACTTAAATCACCAAATTCCCCATTCTGATGCTGAGTTTGAACTTCAGTAGATGGTCTTGACCGTGTCGACACACTGCAACACTGCCATGTGATTAGATATTTATATTGTATATAAAATACATAAATATATATCCTTCATATATGTATACTGTAACCTTCAGATTGTGCTGCATTAAGATTTTTTACAAACAGAACACATAAATGATAATGACTCTCTAAGGCAGTTATTGATGCACAAAGCCCACTTGAATGGCAGCATGTCATCAGCTACAGAGCTGCTGAGAGTTTGGGGCCAGCTGTCGGAGTTTACAGTATTTGTGCTATAAATGTAGACTAATGAGAGACCTGGTTGAGAGCTGAAAGCAATTAGAGGCTGCGGAAATGAATCTGTCACTGCTTATACCCATGAGCCTCGTCAAAAACTCGTCGAGGAAAAATTTGACTGCCAGACACAAAGTTAGTAAAAGTCCTTGATGGAAACAAGGGGTTTTTGTTACTTTTAATGCATGTTAAGGACTCTGCGTGAGGAGGGATGCGAGGGGATGCTTTTTCTTTTATTTGAAAATAATGACAAATCATGGCAATGTATAGCTGCTTTTTTTTATCCTCTTGGGATTTATGTTATTGATGTTGGATTATTGTGAATATCAAAGCAGTGTTTTCCCCTTGCCCTTAAGCTATTACAAGTGTCTTAAAGCTTATTGAATAACTACAGTGAAACTAATACAAAGCAGCATGTTGTTATTAGTCTTTCAACTGCTCCTGTAGAGGGGTTTCCACAGATGGGCATCTGATCCACGCACACAACTTGGACCAGGTTTTGCGCTGGATGCCCCTTCTATTTTATCCGGGCGTGGGACCGGCACTGCATCCAGTGGCTAGGGTTTGGACATTGGGTGGAAATTGAACCCGGGTCTTCTACATGGCAGGTGAGAGACCTACCAGGCTAAAATAGGCCTGGATCATCAACAGATCCTGAAGTTTATTAAGTCATCTTCTAATTCTGTCTTATCCTACTGTTTTATACAGGGTCATGGTTCTGGATCCTATCCCAGGAGTTTTTGGGCCAGGGCACACATAGACTACAGGCAATTTGGAAATGTCAATTAACCTCAATCTTTGGACTGTGGGAGGAATCCGGAGTACCCTGATGAAAGCCACTGAGCACAGGGAGATCATGCACACACACACAAGGCTGGATTTGAACCCTTGACCCTGGAATGCAAGGCCACAGAGCTAACCACTACACCACCATGTCATCCCTACGTTAACCATAATCCCTCTCAGTCACATGCTGATAGTGGCGCAGTGGTACATCCGCAAATATGTACCACTTTCATCATCATTATATTCCTTATCTCATAGATCACTAACTAATCTACCCATGACTCTGTAAAAAAGCTGTAATATATCAGCAATGCATTCTGGAACAAAATTGCGACTACTTCTACAGTATATTGAATTTTTTCATTAATCCAATGACTTTTTTAATTATTGCTGGAAAATTGAGTTAAAATATAGTCATGATCTTTTGTTGTTGTTGCTGTTCTTCTTCTTCTTATGTAACATTTATATCAGAACCACTGAAACGTCCTCCTCTGATACAGTCTGGTGCACAGACTCTTACTTCCCATAGGAATAATACAAATACAGCACCAGGCAACAAATGAAAATTAATTTTCAAGCACATCAGAAGTATTTCAGTACAAGTATGTGGAATGTGTTTAATGCTGCTTTGTTAGCCTTCAGATGTAGATATACTGTACCTCCAAATCTAAATCTGCCATCCCAGTATTAATGCTTCCTTATTAGAACTTCCAAGCAAGCTTAGAACTTCATTTCCAAGCACTTCATTTGTAATGAGTCTCAAGTCCCTTTCAGAGCATGCTGCTCGATCTCTGCGTCTGGATTGTAGCTGGGACAGATGGAAGCCTCTGGTCTTTGCCTACAGGTTGACTCTGATCTGTTTGAGCCTTGGGAAGATGAACATAAACATCTACACACACACACACAGACACACACACACACACAAACAGTCACACACACAGTCAGCCTCAGCTTGGGTTTCATTTCCCCATTGCTCTTACACCTGGTAGTGAAGTGAAGTGCATGGATAATTTCACAAACTAACAACTTTATCCCAACAGAGATGTATGAAGATGGAAATAAGGAAAGAGGAGTAGAGATTTTGATCAAATGAGAGCTCTTAACACCCAGATCCAGCAGCACACAGAAGCTTAATCAGTGGAGTATATGGAAGAATCAAGTGGCTTTAGCTGTGGGTGGGAAGTTGGCAGTAACGGCCAGTGTAAGTGTATCTTGTCCCTCAGGCCTAACCGCATAAGCCTCACAGAAAGAGGAACAGATACTAAATATACCCTGCTGGCTCCTGGGTAATCACGTCTCACCATCGCCCAAAAGAACTCCGGTTTTAATTGAACCCTTATTAGGTCCGCCGCCAAATCGGCGTGAAAATGAGTGTCTCCTCCCAGATGTGCTGTCAGTCGCCACCAACCGCTCGACTCAACCCCCCACCATCAAGTTAGTGCAAAATGAGACGCGGGCCCCTGTGACTGGGTGATCAAATGACTTGTATAATCGTGCGTTTTCACCTTGGCATCGGCATCGCCCAAGGAAAACGATCTCTTTATTTATTTATTTATTTTTGGACAGGGGACGATGTATATGTGTGTGTGTGTATGTGTGTAGGGGGGTATTCTTGGTTCTTTGTGATAACAATTTCTATTGCATCCAACAAGCAGAACAATTACAGTTGCATTAAGTTGGTTTGGTGCCTCTGTATAGAAAAAGGAGAAGAAACTAGAGATCTGGGTGTTTAATTTCTTTCTTCTTTTTTAGATCAAATAAAAAGGAACATATTAGGATAGAAATGAATATGATTTCAGACCCAAAACTTCCTGAATTAGGATGTAATTAGAAGTGTGTTAAATTCACCAAGGAGGAGGAGAGGGATATCTTGAACAATTAATGAGCTGAAAGATAGAGATCTCATCTAATCTCTCATTCACTATCATGTTTCGTCCCATCATCGCATGTATTCCCTTTACTCTCTATTTCTCTCACTTGCTAGCTCTCGTGGATGCCAGATTTTCATTAAGTGGTTGTATCCTGGCAGGGTTCAGTCTCCGCCTGGCGTTGTGCCAAACACAGTGTATGCAATGTCTGTTTGCCTTTGTGTGTGCTTGTGTCTTTGTGTAACTGTGTGAATTTGATGGCCATCAGAACTCGAACGCTTTCATGACTGGAGCTGCTGGTGCCAAAGACGTCCATAATTAAACAAGAGATCAAGTCTTGGGGTCTGGACGCGTGAGAATTTGCGTAGAAGTTGTCATTGTGCAGTGTGTAGGTGTTTATGTGAGTGGCACGATCCTTCCTGTTCAAAACATCAAGGTTATTCTGCACTTATTATGAACTAGTCAAGACACACACATACGCAGACACACACACAAAAGGAACAGACACTAAAAGAAATCCCTGTAAAAAAAAAAAAAAGAAAAAGAAAAGAGGACTGATGTTCACTCTTCTGATGCTGAAACGTGGCCCAGGATCTTGCCTTTCTGGTGGCAGGGACGGGATTTCTTAAGATTGGGGGCTTGTATTACAGCAAACACTCCATGAATCTTTGTTTGATGCCAGAAGCACTTCCTCTGATAGTCTCTTGAAGGTGGCCCCGTAGTAAGAACGGTAAATGGCTACTTTATATCTGGGGAACAGGGCACTGCTTTCATCCTACAGTTTACCTGAGCCTCCAATAATGAACTGGACTCCATATTAACTTAAAGACATCATCTGTTATACTGAACCTCCAGCCTCCTAACACACAGTATGACTGCGCATTCTATCCTTTATCACCCAAATGAGGATGGGTTCTCTGTTGAGTCTGGTTCCTCTCAAGGTCTCAAGATTTCTTTCTGTTGCCATTTTGAGTTTTTCCTTGCCATCATCTCAGGTGTCGCTCTGTGGTTAAACCATTGGTCTACAGTCCAGTAGGTCCCAGATTCAAAACTCACCACCACCAATTTGCTTCTGTTGGGCCTTCGAGCAAGACCATTAACTCTCTACTGCTCAGATGTATGATGAGTTAAAAAATGTAAGTTGCTCTGGAAAAGAGCTCTGACAAATGCTTAAATGTGTCCTTTGGCTTGCTCATCAGGGACAATCTGATCACTTTGAGTCATTCACATTTCAGTAATTTTTGTTTGATTTTGTAAAGTTGCTTTGCGACAATGACCATTGTTAAAAGCGCTGTACAAATTAAATTAAATTGAATTGAATTACTGCCTCTGACTTCCTGGTGTTGGGAGCCACCCCTCTACTGCTGCTGATGTGGCTCAAAAACTTGATTTCACACTGAAGGAGACTGTACATCTTAGGGCTGGGGTTTTGTATTAAGGCAAATACTTGACTAAAATAGTAGACTGGATGCCTGAGTGACACCAAATCACTTCAAATGCAGCATCAGGATGGATGTGGCAGATCTCGGAGGACAGGAGGGACCAGGATCACTGCTCTATGAAGAAGAAGAAGAAGAAGAAGAGAGACAGATGCTCCCTGTTACATAATGGATAAGGTCAATGTACAATGGACAATGTCTAGTGGAAGGATGACCTCTAAAATAGAGAGCCAGAAGGAAGCACATACTGTAAATGAGGGCACTCTGGGAAGTAAAGCAACCAGTCACTTCACCAGTCACAGTTACAGTGGGGTTGAGAGGGGGGGGGGGGTCATCCCAGTTCACTAAAATACCCTATGCCCCATGAGTCCATCAGATCAGTTCCTACAAACTCTTAATTAAAGAAGTACATTTTCAGCCTAGACTTTCATACTGATGGGTATGAGTGAGCATTTGATCCAAATTTTTTAGCATCTTGAGCAGCACATACTCCATTAGCTTCCTGAAGGTGGTCACTATTAAGACACCAAGCCCAGAAAGCCTGTTGTTTAATCCTCCATAAAGCAGCCCACTGCTGGCTGGCTGTTCCTTCCCTGGGACAGGAGCCACCCGTTCACTGGTGATTATGCGCCCCTGGAATGTCACACGCCAGCAGAAGGCCCTTCTAAGGCTGGATTTTATGGTTAGTACACTGGATTGCAACAAATACTTTTCCAAGGTGCTTGACCGCCTCACGGCTGAGTGTGGGTCATCCAAGTACTCAATTCAGCAGTCCAGTGGCCATCACCCACTCTCTCCATTAGTCTCTCAAAGGTTGCTAGGGGGCATTACAGAGCCCAAATGACATGACCCAGAAATGCTCTAGAGAGGGACAGCACTCTCTTCTCTTTCACCTCTGTATCGCTAATAAGCACCATGTAGGTCCAGGGAATTGAATCACTTGCAATATGAAGCAGTGAGTAGGAGTCTTTTCGTTTGTAGATTACAGCACATGTACAGTACAGTAAGTACAAACAAAGATTTCTTGGTTTCTTATCTGCAGATACTTGGGTGGAGAATTGCAGTGACAAAATCAGGATACAAAATTGATACGTGATGCTTGTGTGAAGAGGAAGTGTCTGTGACGAAGTACTTTATCACTCATTCGTGTGTGTGTGTGTGTATGCGCATGTGTGTGTGTATTAGCTCATTAGTCATTACCCTAAGCAGCTGTTCAGAGCTATGCATGACTGCCCATCTGTAATAAAACTGCAAACATACTTGCACACGAAAAGGTCTATTAGTGATTCACGTGAAGGGAAAAGGAATAGAGTCCGTATGTGCAGAGTGAGAAAATGAATAAGAGACAAACATAAAGATTTACACGTGCCAACAGTATGAAAGAAAACCAAGGGAGGCAATCTGAAAGAGAGGGGGAAATCAAGAGAAAAGCAGATTGTCTCCGAGGGACTAATTTGCAATCTGATTTAATTCAATAAATTCCTTAATTATATTATGAGGGGAAAAAATGACCTACTTAATTTCTGGAATAAATGCAAAAGAAGTGCATGAGCGCCGTTGCTTTGTAGCTCAGACTAACTGACACAGAAAACAAAACTGGAATGCATCAAGGATTCAGGCACAGTTGCATGTTGGTTAGCACTGTGGCCTCGCACCTCTGGGATCGGGTTTGATTTCCGCCTCGGGGTCTGTGTGCATAGAGTTCACATGTTCTCCCCATGCATGGTGGGTTTACTCCGGGTACTTCGGTTTCCTCCCACAGTCCAAAGACACACAGATTAGGCTAATTGGGGTTATCAAATTGCTTGTAGTGTGTGTGCCCGTCCAGGGTGTCCTCGTGCCCCAAGTCTCCTGGGATAGACTCCAGGTCCCCCATGACCCTGTACAAAGAGGTATAGACATCATGTGAGTGAGTGAGTAAGTGAGTGAGTGAGTGAGTGAGTGAGTGAGTGAAATCAGACAACTTGAGCTGACTTTAGGACTCTTGTGTGGATGTACAGTAATTTCAGGAAATGGTTTTGCCTTCTGTGCCATTGCAGCTCCTTCAGAGTGTTTGTACTGTGCAATCTTATTGTTTTGTGGTCAAGGTCATCGACAAAGATACAACTGTAAGCATTAAAGGTGCCCAGGAGAGAATCTAAAGAAAAGCCCAGATGTGGCCAGAAGAAATTCATGAAACATTAAGCTTCACATGTGTGCGAAGCGAACACAGCTACACTGACACACACTGACACAGCACAAGTACAGAGGAGGTAATAGAACAGGGATGCCTACAGTAAATCCTTATGTCTGATATCCATCGTTTCATGAATTCCTTCTCATTCACAGTGATGGCCCAGGGGTGGACGGTCAGTGCCGCACAGATCGCAAGGTCATACCCACTGAGGATGAACTGAAACGTAGTCGTATGCATGTTTTAGACGCCCACAACTGCAATACACACTCCATTCGAGAATTCTGAGCATAAGCTGTATTTTACTTATAAGACATATTGCTCATCGTTGCTCTTTTCTTTCCCCAAAAGATGCCAAAAATTCTGAAGTTGTCGAAATATAACTGAGTTTTAACAAATAAAAAGGAAGCCGGAAATTCACAAGTTTAAAAACTGCTATGCTTCAGCAGGATTCTGTCATTTAGTAGAGCTGGATGATTAAGTTATGCTTTTTGTAAGTTGTTCTCAATAAGAGCGTCTGCAAAAAATAAATAAATAAATAAAAATGTTCTAAATAGAAACATCATGCTGGTCTGAATAATTCATAGTATTGCCATGAAGTGAGTTAAACCGAGTTAACTCTTCCTATTTGTCAGCTGCAGTATGTTTAAGTGACCCGTAATTCCCCTTGCGTCACACAAAAATGATCAAATTTACCAATTTTTTGCATATGAATGACCTGAACACGATTAATGTGACTAAATTGCCACAACACACTGAAAAATGTGGCTTCTAATGTAGTCAAATTTATCTGGCATTTCCTACAAAAGCTATACAACCAAATATAAGATTCCAATCTATTTCTGTTTTCTAAGTTTAAAAGTGTCTTCTTCTAAAATAGAAATTTTTAAAGCATTTATATTCATAAAACCCTTAAAATTCAGGCAACACAGATATGCGACAGCAACACAGCATAAGTCAATGATGGTTAAAAAATAAAACAATCAAAAGAATTGTAGAACAAAAGGTATCATTATTTTCATGAAGGGTAAATTGTACCATTACGTATGGGAATTATGTTAAAAAATATGTAACCTATT
>JAOTQY010000014.1:12387002-12398763 GCA_026413445.1 Dolichallabes microphthalmus
AAGCGCGCATGCTCAGTGCAAACAAAACCCCTACACCACCGAGCGAATGCTCCCTGCGCACACTCTGCGAATGAGAGTGCCACTGCCCCCTAATGTAGTGGAGTGGTATTGCACTTCATTCTAGAACAGCAAAAAGAAAAAAGCATGTTCCCCGAGGTCAAACGCGCCCCCCTTGACGGAGCCTCACGTCCCCCCTGGGGGGCGCGCCCCACTATTTGAGCAGCACTGCTCTATACTGTAGTGATATTGACCTTTTAAAATGCATTTTTCCCCCAGTTCTGGAAAACCGCCCAACCTTAGTGTATAATAAATATAATTATAAAGCTCCAAATTGAAATTCTAAATTTTCTTGTGTAAATGATATGTGGAGACGCATTACATGCATTAAGAATGTGTGTTATATTAATTAGGGATACCTGTATACAAATTTGACTTAGTGAGGAAATAAACAGTCTTAAAGTTATAATGACACGTAGTTGTACTGTGGCTTCATAGTTCAGGAACTGCTAAGTTTCCTGAGGGTCACTCATTATTTTGGGCTTCCTGTAGCCTACTGCTTGGATGATACATTCCTTGCTTCTTCTACTGCAGTAGACACAACAGCTGTCCTGTAAGATTCCACCATAATGAGAGGAAAAAGATAACGCAGTCGAGCCAAACGTCCTCTTTGTCTGAAACTCAAACCCTTCTGGCATTTGTCCATACCAACCAGGCAGCCAAACTCAAAATGCAATAACACGCTTTTTATTTACTTATTTATTTTGTTTTGTTTTACTCTGTATAACTTTTCAGTGTTTTCATACCTCGTCTTAAGCTTATGGGCATATCTGGATTTGTCTAGGGTTTTATACACTGCTAAGACATTACAGTACTTTAAAACCACTTAAAGGTGATATCAATAACACTGATCACCTCGTGACAATGGCACCCGTCGAAGGCTAGAGGATATACAGGCAGAGAAGAGGCGGTCCTCTAAGGTCATGTGCTGAAAGCAGAAAAGACAATAAAATGAGCAGTCGTATGGATCTGAGCGACCTTGACAAAGTCTGATGACTAGCCGACTGGTTAATGAAAGGTATGCAGTGGTTAGTACCAAGCAAAAGTGGGACAAGGAGAGACAACATGTAAATATACTGTATACACGGTCTGTCCAGAAAGTTTTCGGCAATGTAATATGAAAAATAGGGGCATCCATTGAACCTGTACAAGCCATTTACATTACAGCATTTAGCAGATGCCCTTATCCAGAGCGACTTACATTTTTATCTCATTATACATCTGAGCAGTTGAGAGTTAAGGGTCTTGCTCAAGGGCCCTAAAGTGGAAACATGGTGGTTGAACCTGCGACCTTCCAAACTGTAGTCCAATGGCTTAACCACTGAGCTAACAATGGACAATGACGCCATCAGTCCCCTGACAATGGACCTGACAATGGACAATGATGTCATCATCTCCCCCTGCTTGGTGGGTTTTCTCTGGGTATTCCACTCCCATGCCTCGCCCTCACAAAGGATTCATTCATTTGTTCATTTTCTATACAGCTTATCCTGCGTACAGGGGGCATGGAGCAATGAACCTACTGTAATCTACATGTCTTTGGACTGTGGAAGGAAATGTAGTAATTGAAAGTGGCAGCAGTGGGACAAGTGAGTGGTGCAAGACTGATTTAATGAAAGTCAGTTAAGATTAGTCATGATGAGTAGATTAATATGACTGTGAACAGTGAGACTGTTATGAAGCAGAGCTACATGTATGACAGAGGATGAGTAGTGGTTGAGGGACTCCTTTCCTATTTTTTTAAGTAAACCAAGCCAGGGATCACAACCAATGATCTCAATCATTTTCCCAGGCACTGTTAAGAAGTATTAAATCATGTTCAATATTAACGCAAAATTTGATGCAGATTTGTTGCTCTACTCAAGTACAGTATACATGCTCACTCAACAGCGTCTAGATCCCTATTGACTGGTGCGTTGATGTCATCATCGTTCACGCATGTGCATTCCAGTCTACTCTCCTCGGCCGCCAGGTTACATCAATGTCCTGCAAACTGCACCTCGTATACAGCGATGAGCCATAACATTAAAACCACCTACCTAATATTATGCAGGTCCCCACTTGGACTCCACAATTCGTAAGAAAAGGTGTGCTGTGGTATCCGACACCAAGATGTTAGTAGCAGATCCTTTTAAGTCCTGCGTGTTGCACCAATCCCACCCTGTAAAATTTATTAATGATAATTAAATTAATGTTATTCACTTCCCCTTTCAGGGTTTTTAACTTTGTCTGATATCCTCGTATCACTTCTTGACCTTGCATCTATTGGAGCTCTCTGGTCAGTTTTGTCGGGTTCACACCACTCTCTATGATTGTTCGTGTACTTAGCATTTTCCACTCTTGTAATATCTGGGGTTTGATTTTAGCCTGCCTGGCTTTTGAATTTGACTCGTAATCTCGCATGACCATGTTTGCCTCTGATCTGTTTCCCATTCCGGATAGCGACTTTTATCCACCTACATCTAGGTACCATATGTTACAGTTAATGAGAGAACAGACTTCTCACCATGGCCTGAAGGAAATCCACAGCACTTGCACAGTGCTTGTTTGGTTACTAATCAATCAGAAGAATCGAAACCTTATTATCTATGATGGTGTTTTAACTAGAGAATATAAATGGTCTAAATTGAGATTTTTTTTTCATAGGCACTGCATACACAGTATGATGTGTACTAGGATTATATCGGATTATTATTTGTTGAATTAATCTCACTCACTCACTCACAGTATCATCTAAACCACTTTATCCTGTATTCAGGCTCACGGGAGGCCTGGAGCCTATCCCAGGAGACTTAGGACATGCATCGGGGTACACCCTGAAATGGGTGCCAGTCCATCACAGGGCACACACACACTCATTCACACACAACAGGCAAATTCGGAACTGCATTTACACCTAATCTGCACGTATTTGGACTATGGGAGAAAACCGGAGTACTCGGAGGAAACCCACCAAGCACGTGAAGAACATACCAGGTGACACTAGGCCATTGTGCCACCTGAATTAATCTTACACTACAGTATTCATTTTTGAATTCTGGCATTTAAAATGGCTAAAAAGAAATAATCACCGCATCTGCCACTTTTCTGTCTAGTTTGAGGAAACGAGGATATGTGAAGCCTTCTGTGATTAATAATTGGGTGGAGGTTAAAGGATCTGTTGATTCTGACCGTGGACCATTCAGAAAATAATGCTCTGCAATCTGAGCAAGTTTAAGATAAAGCCTGTCAGAGATTAGAGCATATAACGCTCAGAAGAATATTCTTTACAATTAAAGCTGTGAAATTGGGTATATCAGTATTGTTTAACCGTCTCTGCAATAATGTAGCTCCTGCACTAGAAGCTTATATTATACTGAGGGCATACAGTAGCAATGCAGATTTGGTCATGGAATTTTAAGCTGCCGAATGCCTTGTAAAATACCTGAGGTGGTGCAATCCAGATGTTTCTTTACGAACACAAGCCTGCTGACAAATGCACAGAATCGTGGAAAAAAAAGCATGTTTCATGCAGTGATATCCCATTCAGTCAGCTGGGACCGACAGCGAATTGGTTTCCACAACGTACAGCTGTGATGGTATAACAATTTCATGGTATCCTAACTATACAATCCATATTTATGGTTTTTTTTGTATAACACAGTATAGGCACCCACTTCTAATCCCTGCCACATAAACAAAAATGCAAAGAAACTAATTTTACAAAACTCTTGGTCAAGTGTTCAAGTCAAACCAAGATTTGTGCTTAAATGTGTCATAAATGAAGGCATAAAATTGATTGATACTGTATTTAAGGAAGATTTTAAGCACAATCTGATCCTTAAAAATCGACAGATAAATTATCGCCAACTTGCAAAAGAAACGCATTTGTCTGTGGGAACTGTACACACAGTCATTCACCAACACTACTTGCCAATTACAGGAGCCCAACTGGAAGTTATTGCCACATCACAGCCCATACAGGTCTGGCCTTTTTCACATGTTTGGTCATTTGCGGAGTCCCTGGAAGGCCAGCATTTCAGACATGGTTCCTGCATACAATACTGAGAAAACTTTCTATTGTACCTTGATGGTATCTAAGCACTAGTGAAATTAGTGTAGCAGAGGATTATATACAGTAGGCATCACGAAATGTTGGACCGCGATTCTCAACCGACTGACAATTCTATCTGGACCCTGATGCTTTTCTGATAAATTAGAATAATTAAAATTCTAATTCAAATTTTATTTCTTACATACACAGTCATACACAGTACGATATGCAGTGAAATGCTTTATACAACCGATTGTGACCTCAGAATCAAGATTATCAATAAGAAATAAATTATGGAATAGAATAAGAATAAATCATAGAAAAACTTAGCTGAATAGAAGAACAAAATATAAAATATAGGATATAAAAAATATATATTTTAAACCTAGCTGTATATAGATAATAATGGCTGTAAAAAATATTTTTTAATGTGCAATGTGTTCATAATGAAATTACTAAATTAATATACAGTACGTACTACTAATAATCTAGCGCTTTCCCACTCAAGATGAGAACAGCTACTGTATATGTGTCATTCAACAGATCCAATCAATGTGATAGTTTACAGTCCAGTGGAACCTCGGATTATGAGCATAATTCGTTCCAGAAGCGGGCTCGTATTCCAAAACACTCGTAAACCAAAGCAAATTTTGGAATTAATGGAAATTAAAATTATTCATTCCACAGCCCAAAAAAATTTATGCATAAAAATAATTAACACAAAATATAAAGTAAAAATATAACAAATTAACCTGCACTTTACCTTTAAAAAAGTAAAAATAAATCCTGACAGATAAGTGTTTCCATTTATGCACACAGGCAGTGTGTGTGTGTTTTTCTCTCTCTTGCGCTGCCGAGTGTGTGTATGTGTGTGCGCGCGTAATTTGACACTGTGCCGGTTATGTGTGAGTGAAGCACCTCCTCTCTGCTTCACACACACACACACACACACACACACATTAAAGCCGAGAGAGAGAGAGTGAACCGGCACGGTGTCAAATTATGAGAGCACACACAACACACACACTCAAACATTGACACACACTAAAGATGAGAGAGAATGTGTGTGTGTGTGTGTGTGTTAACCGGCACGATGTCAAATTACGCGCCCGCACACATATAACACAAACTCCACAGCGCAAGAGAAAGAAAAACACACACACACACACACAGATGTTGATTATACCAGTAAGAGATGAGCACTAAGACCCAGCAGGGGAGATGATTACCCGCAGCAAGAGAGAAAAACCGTTTAGATGACCTGACGCTCGGCGTCAAATCAAGAGGCGCATGCGTGATACATGATACTCGGTGCTCGTAAACCAAGTCAATGCTCGTTTTTCAAGTCAAAATTTATTAAAAATCTTTGCTCGTCTTGCGGAACACTCGTAAACCGCGTTACTCGTAATCCGAGGTTCCACTGTATTACCAACTTCCAACACTATAATCAGTATAAATCACCATAATTTGATTTTTGCATTAAAAAAATATAAACATTTGAAAAGACATGTAAATGAAATAAATAGACATTAAACCTCACTTTAATTCATGAATCATCTTGGCACCGGCAGCTTTAAAAACTAAAACTGAAAGTGTATAGATTTTATTCTTGCAGCGCTCCTTGATAACATTCTTGGGACCAATGGTGCTATGTAAAAAATAATAATAATAATATTTGTTTGTATGCAGAGGTACCACTGTATATGATTTTGGCGCCTGGACACTAACTAGAACACTAGAAAGTTATCTTGATATATATAATTCTTTTAATACAGGAGATCAAGCCACATGAACACATGACAATGCAATAATAATTTACCTTTTTGTTCCCCCTACAGGATTGCCGGAGACACTGCTCTCTGCAAGAACATCCACGAATCCGTCAGCCGCCAAATGCGTAAAAACTTTGCTAAGAGCAAGTGGAGGGTAAGTCGCGCCAGTGAACAGACCTCCTGACGCACGTTATAGATTCAAATGGAGCGGCTCAGCCCATCACCAATGCTCTGCTGTTGTTTTTGTGTGTCACAGCAAGCCTTTAACGCTACAGCGGTGGTCAGGCATATGAGGAAGCTGCAGCTGGGCAGCAGTATGGGTGCCAGCATGGACGGTGCTCACCCGAACAGCAGCGCCCAGAGCCGGGGGCACGCGGCAAAGCAGCAGACGCCACCACCCAACCAAAACCTGACCGCGGCATTAAACCTCAACCAGACCCAGAAACCTGCTCCTAACCAGAATCAGTATAACATCAACAACATGTCTACAGAGTCTCCCACTATAACACGCAAAGACTGTAAGTAAAGACTCCATGCGTGTGAGAATAGATATTAGTTGCTAGTCTCCACATCGGGTTCACTGTAGTAGGATTAATTCAGATTTATTTATATAGCACTTGTAACAATAGTCACTGTAACAAAGCAATAGTAGAGGAACCAGACTCAGCAGGGAACCCATCCTCATTTGGGTGATAATGGATAGCAGGGATTGATCTGCAGTTATACTGGGTGTTAGGAGGCTGGAAGTTCAATATAATAGAAGATGTGTTCAAGTTAATATGGAGTCAAGTTTAGTTTTTGTAGGCTCGGGTACTCAGGACTGTTTTCCAGTCCTGAACTATTGAGCGACTGCAGTCACAAGTCATCAGAGAACAGCTGTCTGCATCAGCCGAATCCAGGACTGTCTTCATGTTAAAGTGGAACCGTTCCCAGTCACCACACGCCACATGGGCCAGTTACTACAATACATTACTGTTACTGTAGTCGTCTTGTTCGTTCTACTTTTTTTTTTAAGGTGTGCTCAAATAACTTTGGACTAAGCTGGTACTTTGGTTAAAACAAAATATAGACATATAGATCAAAGATAAAGCGCATCTATAATACAACAGTTCTAAACATCTGGTGTTCTCTAATGGCTCGCTCAATAATTCAGGACTGGAAAACATCTGGGAAAAGAAAGATTAGATCCAGGTAAGACTTTTACAGATCATGATTAACAGCAGCTCTGTCTCAGCTGAGCGAAACGCTTGAGACAGGGTTATGACTTATTTTATAATACTTATACTTATTTTACAGGTTATTTAGGAGCTCAGTGGCAAGCCATGTGTCATAACCAGGTGTTTGTAGTCAATGCAGAACTTAATAAGCATGCAGACAAGCTTGAATACAAGACAATACACTATTGTGTTCTGACCTTTTCCTGGGAAAGGGTATGAGCTGTTAGAGCAGTCTAGAGGTTATGAAAGCAGGCAGTAATTTCCCAGCATCATGTAGGGTTTCATTTTGTTCTCTCTCTTCATTTGGTCCTTTTACAAGAATTTAGAAGGTCATTTCTAAGTTTTTCTATCTTTAACACAATCTCATTTTGAATAGCTGTGCTACTGAACCTAGAGAAACCATCAAGTTTTACTGTTTAATCAGCACACAAGTCAAATTTAGTGATAAAGCCATGCGAAATAAATATGTAAATTAAAACAACAGTGGCCCTATAACAAAGCCTTGAGGGTTGCCACATTTTACTTGGTCTCTGAGTCATATTCATCTTCACTCTTAAAGAGTCGAAACTGTCTATCGAGTACAATCTAAAAACTGAGCAAGAACTTATCTTGGTACCCAAACTATCCATTCTAAATATTCTGGGTAGTTAGTGTCAAATACTGCACTCAACTCCAACAACATGAAATAGGAAACATAACTACTGTACAGTCAAAGTTGCTAATGTGCATGGTGTTCTTTTCTAGGTACAGCACCTCCTCATGCTTCCTGTTCTTTGGCGTCCGCAGCCGCGTCCCCAGCTCCAGGGGCGGAGCCCTGCAGGCCACACCCAACCTCGGTTGCCCCGGTGAGCACTGTGTTAACTGGGACCAAGTGACGCCAGGTCCTGCGGGGGGAGAGCTGGGAGGCAACGGCCCTGTGAGCCACGCCTCTCAGACCACCCCCCGCCCTGCCTTGAGGACAGGCAGAGGACTCACCCGCCCACTGGTCGCCATAATTAAACCATTGAGAGACTCGACACTGCGCGCCACTACCTGCATCCTGCAACTCGTTCTGCTACTCAAAACCCCACACCATCAGGGGGCACGACACACGCAGACAGGATGATGGGGAGGTCTGATTCACGTGGCCGGCCTCGAGTCTTGTATGAGAATGATAGCGTGTCATGTTATGAATGTGCTACGGATCACAGCAGCCATTTAACCCTTGGGTTACGACTCGGGAAGGACTTCAGAGGAATGCATGGGAGCAAAAGTGAAGAGTGTCTGCCTCGAGCACTTTCAGGCAGAACCAATGTCAAATAGTTGTTCTTATTCTATATCTCTAAGCTCTTCCCCTTGTATTCTCTTGTTTTCTCCCCTCCTTTCACACTTCTGGCACTTCCTATATGTGGTGTTTGAGTTGACGAGATTTTTAGCTGTTTAATTTCTAGAGTTTCTAGTCGTTCTCTGGTTTTCAAGTTTTCTACGATCTGACTCGCAGACCTGCAGAAGTGCTTTATAATCCTGTTAGACTGTTCTGAACTGTTAATCTGGCTCCGAGTTGTAGGTGTTTGCACATGAGAATTCCACAGCTTCTGACTGACCTGCTGTCGTCCTGCAGTGTTGGATTGTTTATTACCACGTCGCAAAATCCATTCAAATATTTGCCTCAAATATGATTTTCTTCTTCAGTTTTATTACATGCACACATACACCCAAACAGTGAAGACTGACAGTGATGGCACTGTCAACATACCATCTTTCTCTCAGCCTAGCTACCTCACGTTTACACACACACACACACACACACATATTGACATCCCCTTGAAAGCCATGGCAGCGTTGCTTCACACCCAGTGTATGAGTTCTCAGGGAATTCCACAGTTGCACTGGATATAATCATGACCATAGAAATGAAAATTCTTCCATGTCTCGGGTCAGTCTCGCCTCTTACCCAGACTAGAGCCCTTCATAGGAAATGTTAGGATTAGGATATATTGTGCGCCCCATCATCTACCCTGTATCGAACTGTCTCTACCAAAGGTCTGAGTCAGGCGGCATGCATATATGAGCTAGGGCTGCCCCCTGTACGTTTACTAAATGCTTTGGTTAATGTGATTTTGCACTCGTTTATATTTTTGATTATATAGCTAGTAAGTGTTTAAAAAGAAATGCAAATGACACTGAAAGATGGATGCAAAACCATGGGGGAGTTTTGTGGGGCACAAAAAGCAAACAAAAAGAAAAACAAAATTCATAAGACTTCTTATAAATCTGAATATTTGGGGGAATTCTAATTAAAAGAAGTAAAGAAAAACTCTTAAATTCGATCATATCAGAGTACAGACAGACATTTTCCCTTACAGATGTGCCTCCCAAATATAGTAAAATGATATTAGGTGTGAATTTAATAGAAACAGAACCCGGGCCTTCCGCCTGATAGGCGAGAACCTACCACTGAGCCATTCATGGAGCAGGAATACATAAAGCATAAACACTTAATAATATAATGATCATTAACTAATCAGAAAGGGTTCATCATTAAAGAACAAGAAGATTCTAGCTGAACGATTACTGTTAAAACATCACATTATAAACTCATGTTGAAAAGATTAACGAAATGACAAAAAAAAAAAAAGGTTGGCTTGTTCATCGAATAAGCCACACCCCCAAGTCTTGGTGATGTTAAGAGGAGGTACATATTTAAGGAGACACAACTTTCCTTTTGTTTCAACCCAGATATTATAGAAATAGAAGATAAGTATAAGAGGCGTTCAAGTCAAAACTGGAACTTATGCTTAGATTTCTGGTAAATGAGGATGTAAAACTGACATTTACAGAATGGTGCAAACAGATTGAAGAAGGCCATACATCTGAGCCGAGGGATACGTGCATTAGTGTAGCAAGGGATTATATATATATAAATAATAATAATAATAAAGGTCCCAGTTTGACATTAATGCCCCTCATACAAATATTTTTTATATTTCAGTACTAAAACATACTGCTTCACAAATATTTAAGAGTTAAAATGCACTCAAGTAATATAATGTGTGTACACTAATAGAAATTAGCTTAGTGGTTCTGATCATATATTAGGACTCTCTTTGAAATAAAAAAAAATCTAAATCAATAGTTAAAATAATAATAAGTACATTCCATTCAACCTCAAATGATGGATAACTTGGTGTTTAAAATAATACCTGTTCCACTTTGTAGCTAAAGTTAAACACATGCCCGTGATGAAAAACATCCTTAATGTGAGCAACATGGAGTTTGCATGTTCTCCCCATGCTTGATGGGTTTCCTCCCAAAGTCCAAAGACGAGCAGATTAGGATAACTGCCGTTCCCAAATTGCCTGTAGTGTGCGAATAAGCGTGTGTGTGTGTGTGTGTGTGTGTGTGCCCAGTGAAGGATTGTGTGTACCACTGGGATAGGCTCCAGGGCCTTGAATACAGGATCAAGTAGTATAGGAGATGAGTGAGTGAGTGATCATACAAATCTAAAATGGAATATAATCATTTTTATTATTATTCACTAAATTTCAAGCATGAAAATTGTCTCCTGTTGGCAGAAAGATTATCTGTTTTAAATGCTGATTTTTAGAAACAAACAAAATGACATGCCAGAAGATGAAGACAATATCAAGCTTGAAATGAGTATTTACACACACATGTTCACTTTACCCATCTAATAAAGTTCAATCGATATTATTCACAAAAAGGTATCAGATATTTTTTTTTATTTTGGTGAGACGGGGACAGCCCTAATATTAGCTGTGTATCATGTAAATGTGTCATGCATCTAATGAGCGTGTGGTAAAAATCAGACGTGTATCTAATAAGAACTAATCCAGACGGGGCGGAATTTACCTAAAAGTTAAGGGCTTTAAATCACTTATTCTGTTTTTTTCCGAGACCAGCGAGTCTCCTTGACAGCTTCTGAATTTCTCGCCTTGTCTCCTGCAGCCTTTACAATGTGTTGTTATTGCAGGAGGTGTGTGTGTGTGTGTGTGCGTGGAGAAGGGTGCGTCACATTCTCCTAAGTGCCATCAGAAATGTCATGCAACTTCCCTCCATGTTCCCCCCAAAATGCCTAGGTGTACGTGATGTAGTCAGGAGTTGTGTTCAGGATCGATCATGTATCAGTGTGAAGCCCATAGTGTCATGTTAACGGTGTTTGAGGTTCTTGGTCTATACATTTCTGTGTAGTTAAAGATGTTCGATGTTACCGATGCTCCAAGCGTGTCCCCGTCCCGGCAGAGGCCTGAGATGAGAAAGACAATGAATTTTTTTTTCTGTGCACTCGAGTATTTTTATACTGAGAGAAACATGGAAGCCTTTAAAGCTGCGTCTGCTGTTATGGTATTTGTGTGCGCGTGTGTGTGTGTGTGTGTGTGTTTTGGTCTCGCAGTCTGTGTTTATATGAGCTAACTGATGTGCACGGCATGCCCGTGATGTTTCAAAGACGATGTGAAACGCAGTTTTCTTCCAAAATGTTACAACGGAATCTGATTGGACGCTGAGACAAGACCTGATGTGTCTGCTGTAAAGTCCAGATTACGAGAGAGGAATTTGGTCTTTTAGGTAATGAACCACTAATAAGGGAAGAATATTTCCGGATAAAACATGAAAAAATGTGCAACACAATATGGCAAATAAATTGCAATTCCTAATTGATCCGAATTGGTGCACTTTTTGCA
>JAOTQY010000014.1:12437888-12452611 GCA_026413445.1 Dolichallabes microphthalmus
GGTCGTGTAAGCATTTCACTGCATATCGTACTGTGTATGACTGTGTATGTGACAAATAAAATTTGAATTTGATTTGAAATATGACTGATTATCTGGATCAGGAGTGTTCAGTCAATTGGAAGCTGGAAGATACACCTTAGATGAGGGTGGAGTGGAGGAATCGGTATCCTCCAGGCTGTGGCTCTTAAGGACCAGAGTTGGCCACACCACCAACACCATTCAGCACCACATAGTACATCTCCATCCATCCACTGCCTGCTACATTCCTTATCCTGTATGGGATCGCAGGGGATATGGAGACTGCCCAAACCCTGGGGTACCAACCCATCGCAGGGAACGCCCAATCATACACTAGGAGCAACTTAGACAGGCCAGTCAGACTACACTGCATGTCTTTTAACTGTGGGATGAAACTGAAGTAACCAGAGGAAACCTACCCGTCACACTGAATATGCAAACTCCACCCACACTGACCCGAGGGAATCGAACCCTCCACCCTGAAGATGAGAGGCCGAAGTGCTAACCACTACACTTGATTTTTGACTTGCATTTAATTTCATCCAAAGCAGAGATGTTTATTTTTCTCAAATCAAGTCAATTCAAATTTTAATTACATGGCGTCTTAAAAAAAAAAAAAAAAAGGTTACAAGTTGCTTTACAACAAAATGCAAGATTAATAAAGTAGCAAACTTTTAAAACAAAAAGAATAACAAGTAAATCCTTCTTAACTGCTCTAATCTGAGGTTCTGGTTGTTAATTGGTGATTTCTGAGGCTGGTGACTCTAAATGAACGTCTCCTCTGCAGCAGAGGTAAGTTTTGGTCTTGCTTTCCTGGGAAGGTCTTCATGAGACACAGTTTCATCATGGAGCTTGATGGGTTTTGGAAATGCACTTGATTATAATACTGTTCATGCAAGAATTGTCCCAGAACAGTTGACCTTTGTGTGTTTCAGAGTCTATAAAAATGCAATATTGTTCTAGAAAGTAGAAAATATATAATTATACAAAAAAATGTATTTAAAGGTGTATACAAACTTTTGACTGGTACTGTAAATGTAATAAATACTGTAAATTACGATTGCTAAAGGATAGCAATGACAATTGTTAAAAGCGCTATACAAATAAAATTGAGTTTAATAGGATTCAGACTGCAACTGTTAAGAACAGTTTAGCACTCAAGTTTCGATCATTGAACTGTTTATAGCGTCACCAAAACAGACTATAATGATTTCAGAGTTGATCATACAGTAGATTGCTACGTTCCTATTTTCACTGCCGCTATAATGATTTTGCACACAGTTATAGAAGGGAATTAGTTACACTCACGCGGTCTGTTTTCACCTAGATGAGGATGGGTTTCTTTTTTAATCTGGTTCCTCTGAAGCTTTCCTCTTTGTGTCGTCTCAGGGAGGTGTTCCCTGCCTCTTTGGCCTTACCTAGCTTGTTTATTAGGGATAAACTTATAAATGTAAAATTCATAGCTGGAATTTATATATTTCTGTAAAACTGCTTTGTAACAATGTTTGTTGTTTAACATGCTATACAAATAAAATTCAACTAATTTATATCATGGAACACTTGCTAGTTTGCAAACGAACGATGTGTGCAGTTTTACAAGCTTTCTTACATTCTTGCATTACTTTCAAGGGATTAAGATTTGCTTAAAGATCTCATTTGAAGATCATTAAAACATGACTTGCGTATGACTGAAGCTCACTAAAACTTTTATCGCCCATGCTCAGCATTGCACCATTTTTAGGTTATGACCTCCTCCTGTTGAAGGGTCACCATAATATACCAGACCATCTGATCTGCACACAACTTGGCACAGGTTTTTACATCTTCCTGATGAAAATCGCCATTTTATCCATGCTTGGGACCAGCAGTGCATCCAGTGGCTGGGGTTTCGGCATTGGATGGGAATTAAACCTAAATTAAACTTCCACAAGGCAGATGAAAAACCTACCATTGAGCTACTAATGACCCAACATGAACATACCTGTCTTCTTCTTTGTCTTTCGGCTGTTCCCTTTCAGGGGTCGCCACAGCGAATCATCTGCCTCCATCTAACCCTATCCTCTGCATCCTCTTCTTAACATGAACATACCTGTAACGTTGCTTAACCCTTCTGTTATTTCAAATTAAGTAACATCTTTTATACTTGGGGTCAATTTGACCCCAGAAATTTCAAGCTCCAAAAAAATTATCATAATTAAAACTGTTACCCAAGGTTATGTATAAAAGTCACTGAATATGAAGCAAATTTTTTTTTTCAGTCATTTATTTTAAGACTTAAAAAATTTAATGGGGTCAAAATGACCCCAACAATAATAGGAGGGTTAATAAAAAAAAATTACAAATAAATAAAAATCTGACTCAGAATCTCTATATTTAGCATGTAAAGTATTTTTTTACAGTATTTATAATACTAGTCATTTTTATTATTAACAGTCAAATATGATGTGTATAACATAAAAAATGTTTGTTGTTTATCTTTAGTTTATTGGGTCACTCTATTAATAGCAGCCTTCACACTTGGCAAAAAAGGTTACTAAGCTGTAAATGTCGCTAGTGTTATATCCTCCTTTCTTAAAACTTTTTTCACAATATCTCTGGTACCTTTAGTGTGTTTCCAAACAATTCGTCGGTAATTTCTCTTATTTGACAATTTTGAATAAAATTTTTGTTTTTCTAAATAAGCAAAAAGTATTACAAGATATTAGAAATTATAGTGAGTATTGTTTCTTTGAGTCACATTGGTGTATTACCAGTATTTCCTTTTTTGTTGTTGTTGTTGTTACATAACCAGTCATATTTCACGCAACAGCTTCCTGCATAGTACACGTCCATCTCATGTCTCTCAATTCTCTCTCAACTCTCTGCTCATTCCCCCCTCCCCCCCCCCAAATATGTTGAAATGCATCACGGCTCACACATGCGGCAAAACCAATGCTAGTCCATAAGCTTCTAACAGAAGAACATATCATAATTTTAATTTATTTATTATAGACAACCTTGTCTGTCTGGTAACAGTAATTTGCCCAAAATGAGTAAAAGTCTTGTTTTTGCTCTCAAACTGTCCATTTTACCTGTGAAAAGTGCACGTGGTGTGTACCTTTAAAGTAGTTAAAAGTGCACCAGTGAACCATATTTTCTAATTGAGGCTGATTAATACACGTTATTTTTCAATTCCATTCATACTTCATAAAAACTTTAATATAACATCATAAAATTATATCCAGGTTTCCCTGTACTGTAAGCAAGAAAGGATGTGCACTTGTGGCACCAGCACAGTAACAGGTTTCTGTCCCATTTTTTTCTGAGACTTTAGACAGCAGGTATGATGCAGGAGAAATGTTGATGTGTGTTTTACCATATTAATCCATGGTAAGCTATACATTATATATACATTATATATACATTATATATACATATATATATTACTGTGAATGTGTGAGGCATCACTTTGTGCATCACCTGGTCACTTTGTTTACAAACATTAACCCTTTATTTAAGGAAATATTCAATGTAAATCAACTCAAAAACATTTGTGCTCTCTCTCTCTCTCTATCTTTATCTAGTTCTAGATAGACACTGTAGCTTTGTAAAATCTCTAGCAGCTCCTATATAGGAATGTCAAGAATGTTGCTTAATCTACATAATTAAGGAAGTCAAACATATACTGTATCTATTTATTTATTTATATTTAAAAACATCTGGATTATTATTAGTATTTATTTATTCCTGATGGATGGATACTGTTTTGCTGCACTCTATTCCCACACAAGGACAGATAAATTATCTTTATCATCTTATTAAAGAAGTCATCATACATTTTCGTTATGAATATTTATATATACAAACCATGTACAGATTCTGGTGATGTTTTTAAAAATTATTTATTCACGAAGAGCCACGTAAAGCGTTCCAGAATGTCCTCGGACCAGATTTATACTGTACACTCACTCGACATGTCCGTGCTGTGCTTATTGCTAATACGTGAGGCAATAAAATAATGTTAATTAACACACACACACACACACAGTTAATCAATAAATCAATAGGTAAAAAGGCGGTGGAGCGCGCAGGCCTTCACCTCTTCCTGCCGATTTGCGCCATGAGGCGCGCGTTGTGCGCAGCTTTGGCGCGCAGGCTTTTGGCTCTGGCGATGTCGAAGAGCGCGTTCATCAGGTTGGTTGGCACGTCCAGGGACAGGGTCACCCTGCTGCGCCGGTCACTCCTCGCGCCGTGGCCGTACAGCTTGCTCCTGAGCAGGGTGTGGCTCAGAAACTTGTAGCTGGAGCCGGGTAAAGTCCGCCGCTCCCGAGACTCCTCCGACCGCGACTCCTCCTCGGGCGCGTCCCCGACAACGTACGGCGCGTTCACGACGCGCTCCCTGTCCAGCTCGCCGCCGTCGTCGTCGCAGAGCAAACCCGAGTCGGCGTCGTAGGTGTCGCGCAGGCAGAGGCTGGAGACCGGAGTGCAGAGCACGGCCAGTACGAGGAGGAGCGTCCTTAGCGGCTGCATCTTCCTTCTGCTCTCCTGTCGGCCACAAACACACACACACACACACACACACGTGTAGATCTAGAAGTGATGCTACAACACTGGAGGATTATCCACAAACCTGGCCACGAGCATGTCACTAACACATAAAGACAAAACCTTATGATTTACAAAAACAATAATAACTACTAACATTATTCACCATCATGTCACTAACATATAAAGACATAAACAATCTTAACTGATAAAACCATAAACTACTGCAAACAAACTTTATAATGCACTACTTTCATTATGTACAGTCTGGTGCAAGTAATCAGAGATCAGCAAATTGCAGCGCATCATTCTGTCTGTCCTGAAGTTAAACAGAGACTCGGCACAAACTAGTTATTATTAAAATCAACATAATTGTTATTATTATAAATGTACCTGCTTCTGCTCTTCGATACGGCTCCAAAATCTGATCAGCTGAATAATAAATAAATAAATAAATAAACAGATCCCAAGTGACTCTAGGAGAATCAGGTAAAACCGAGAAGAACAGAAGAAAGATCTGAAGGCGCTAAAAGTCAGAGTCGCGCGCAGCAAAGTTCGGTTAATGCGCAGCGCGCGCTCCCTCCACTCACACTAAAGCAGATGGCGCGCGGACGGAGAGTCCACGCGGCGGGGTGCCATTATTTAGCACAGCCCGATTACACCAGCAGTAACGTCACACGCGTCCCAAATTGCTGTAAATATTCGAGCGTGGTGTCCAGGAATGTGCACAGTTCACACACCAGCGCGTGACCGAGTGTACTGATGGAGTTAATGGAGTTTAAACTACTTCTCCTTCTTGCTTAGTCACATAATCAAATCCGATCTATCTATCTATCATCATTTTATTTAAACTTTATTCATAGGATTGTTGTTATTTTTAATTTACGGTCTTAATTCTATACTGATTAGATCTAATTGTGCAATCCTTTTGATAACATGCTCAAATATATATGTATGTGTGTGTGTGGACATTTCACTCCATCATACACTGGGCAAAAAAGGTGGCCATTTCAGAAGGTCAGATCATTGGGCTGCAAGTACAATGCATGTATCTGGGTTAAGAACACTTCAAGACATTACTGAAGTCTTGAATGATAGTGCTGAACCATCAACTTTGTGGAAGAAATGTGGTCAGAAAACAATCATGAATGGAAATCACTTAAACACTTGAAGTTGCAAGGTAAAAAAAAATCAACAGTAAAAACCAGATGCATGTTTAATAGGGAAAGTTACGCGCACACACACACACACACACAATGTGATTTGGACTAAACAGTTGTGTGTCCATAAGAAAATCACTTGTTAGTGAGAATCATCAGAAAATAAAAAGGCTTGGGTTTTGTTAAAGAGCATAATGACTTGGGAGCAAGGTCATGTGATCTGATGAGTCCAGATTGACCATGTTAAAGAGCGATGGGCGTGTCAGGGTAAAAAGGGAAACTCGAGAAGTAATGCACACATCATGCATATTGTCCACTGTATAAGCCTCTAGAGACAGTGTTATGATCTGGGGTTGCTTCAGTTGCTCAGGTCTAGACTCAGCAAAGTTATGTGACAATAACATAAAGTCAGTTGATGACCTGAATGTACTGAATGACCAGGTTATCACATCTATGGAGGTTTTCTTCCCTGATGCCACAGGAAACTCCAGTGGTTCTGGAAGCATGAGGAATCATTTATGAACTGGCCATATATATATGTATATATCTATGTGAACTGGCCACCACATTGTGTGCTGTAAACAAAGCTAAAGCTGACTGAATTAAATCTTAGAAAGCATGTCTTTTTTTGCCAGGGAGTGTATATTGTTTCACGTGAGTAGTACCTGAGTAATATGTGAATATGTGCATTTTACAATGCTTTGGCCTCAAACTGAACACGTCATAAGCTATATGTGAAGAAAATAAAGTTTGAAAATTAGCATCATGTGACAGAAATCCAGTCAGAAATTGTATGAAAATAAAATAAAATGTGCTATATGATGAAATAGGGCATTCAGGAGCAAAAACAATACACCAATAAAAACACAAACATGAGAAATCTACAAAATGTGAAAGATGTGGGAAGTGTCTCAGATCAGTGAAGTGAAATGTTTTGAATCCAGTGCAAAAAAGATGCAGCTGAAGGAGACAAGATTATCCTAAACTACACTGACTGTAAAACAACAAAATATAATATCAACAGGGATTTAAGACTATACAGTCGAACCTTGGATTACGAGCATAATTTGTTCCAGAAGCGGACTTGTATTCCAAGACACTTGTAAACCAAAGTAAATTTTCCCATAGGAAATAATGGAAATTCAAATAATTTGTTCCAAAGCACAAAAAAATAAATAATAAAAATAATTAACACAAAATATAAAGTAAAAATAACAAATTAACCAGCACTTTATCTTAAAAAAAAGTAAATATAAATCCCGACAGATAAGTGTTTCCATTTATGCACTGTGTATGTCTGTGTGTGTGTGCTTCTTTCTCCTGCGCTGCAGAGTGTGTGCGTTATGTGTGTGTCCTTTAGTGTCTTTGTGTGTGTGCGTGAAGCAGAGAGGGGGTGCTTTACACACACACACACAGTAAACACACACACATAAACCACACACTCCGCAGCGCAAGAGAGAGAAACACATACACATAAGGCACACACATAACACACACACACACATAAGGCACACACATAACACACACATACACACTTAAGGCGAGAGAAAGAGAGAGTATGTGAACCGGCACGGTGTCAAATTACGTGCGTGCACACAAATAACGACAGGCTGAGGGAGAAAATGGATTTTTACCCTCTAATGAGACTTTCTTTTGCTTTACAAGCACGCACACACGTGTGTTATAAGAAACAGTACACACGCGCTGTACACACGTGCTTTCAAACACAAAATAAAATATGTTTTACGTGCACACACGTGGTCACAGTGGATGTTGATTATACCAGTAAGAGACGAGCACTAAGACCCAGCAGGGAGATGATTACCCATAATTCCCTACGGTACTCGTAAACCAAGACAATGCTCGTTTTTCAAGTCAAAATTTATTAAAAACTGTGTTGCTCGCAATCCGAGGTTCCACTGTATATCTAACATTATTATTTCCCTATGGAAAAATAACAAGCACTTGCTGAGATGTATTACACTAAGTATTAAAATAGTAAACCTTCTGGCTTGAAAGCATGTAAAAACTTTATTTTATTTATTTATTTTATAACTTTACTATATTTTCTTTAAACATCTCCATCTTTTTACAGCCAGAATGAGCCACTAACCGATACTGTGAGCATGGTGACATTTTAGTTTGGGAAATTAATTGAACACACCAGTAACAACGTCAATAACAAGTTTGCTAACCTTTCCTTCTTCATTAAAAATAGGAAGCAAACCGATGTCCATTTAGTAAACAGAACCAGGATCTATGATGAAAACATGGTTTTTGACAAAGGGTAAGTTTGCTGGACAAGCTTGGGGTGTATGGGTGAGCCTCGTCTTACTTGTGTATAGTTGAAAATCAATGTTAATGTGTTCATATTATGGCTGATCAGGATATACAGTGGTGTGAAAACGTGTTTTACCCCTTACTGATTTCTTATTTTTTTGCATGTTTGTCACACTTTAATGTTTCAGATCATCAAACAAATTTAAATATTAGTCAAAGATAACACAAGTAAACAAATCATGAAGTTTTTAAATGATTTTTATTATTAAGTGAAAACAAAATCCAACACTACATCGCCCTGTATGAAAGAGTGTTTGGCCCCTAAAGCTAATAACACCCTTAGCAGCAACAACTGTAATTAAGCGATTTTGATAACTTGCAATGGGTCTGTTACAGCGCTGTGGAGGAGTTTTGGCTCGCTCATCTTTGCAGGATTGTTGTAATTCAGTCCCACTGGTGTGTTTTGGAGCATGAACCGCCTTTTTAAGGTCATGCCACAGCAATTCAATTGGATTCAGGTTAGGACTTTGACTAGGCCACTCCAAAGTCTTAATTTTGTTTTTCTTCAGCCAAGCAGATGGCCGGACATTCTTTTTCAGGATTTTTTGGCAGAATTCATGGTTCCATTTATCACAGCAAGTGTTCAAGGTCCTGATGCAGTGAAACAGCCCCAGACCATCACACTACCACCACCATGTTTTACTGTTGGTATGATGCTCTTTTTCTGAAATGCGGTGTTACTTTTACGGCACACATAATGGGACACACATCTTCCAAAAAGTTAAACTTTTGTCTCGTCAATCCACAGAGTATTTTCCCAAAAGTCTTGGGGATCATCAAGATGTGTTCTAGCAAAACTGAGACGAGCCTTTATGTATGGGGGGTTTAAACACTTTTTCACACAGGGCTATGTAGTTTTGGATTATGTGTTTAATTGTGTTATATTTGACTAATATTTAAATTTGCTTAATGATCTGAAACAGTAAAGTGTGACAAACATGCAAAAAAATAAGAAATCAGTAAGGGGGCAAACACTTTTTCACACCATTGTACATAAAGGGTCCATCCAATTCCTGAGCAACCCCTCTGGACCTGTCTGACTCGTCCTGGTGCCCCGCTTCTGGTTGGAGATCTCGTCACATGGATGCCCTGTGTGGTCTGTCTGGGATGCCTGTGGTGACCGGGGACGGTTCCACTTTACCATGAAGACTGTCCTCGTCCTCAGCTGATGCAGACAGCTGTTCTCTGAAGATTGCAGTCTGCAGTCGCTCGATAGGTCAAAACTGGATTTTCCTACAGTCTACCTGAGCCTCCAATCACAAACTGGACTCCATAATAACTTGAACACATCTCCTGTTATACTGAACTTCCAGCCTCCTAACACACAGTATGATGCAGATCAATCCCTGTTATCCGTTATCACCCGAATGAGGATGGGTTCCCTGCTGAGTCTGATTCCTCTCAACGTTTCTTCCTATTGCTATCTCAGGGAGTTTTTCCCTCAGCACCGTCGCCCTCGGCTCGCTCATCAGGGGCAATGTGATTCATACAGTATACATTTTTCACATTTCATACACATTCCCATAATTTTCTTTTGAAAACAATGCCATTTTAATTGAATTGAACAGGCGAGACGGTTATTGTAAAACATTAATTTAAAAAAAGCCGATATCGCTTCTGCCGATAAATGATGGAGAAAGAGAGGGAAAACCCTGTATATGGACGTCCATGGATGTCTATTCACTTCTGTTCTATTATTATTCAGCAAAAAACAAAAAAGTAACTGAGGACCACAATACATGTCATGTGACCACTGTGCCATTTATGTGTCACGATATTTTGAAATTCCAGTACATTTTCCCATTCCTAGTATTAAATCATGTCCTCATTCAAATTCAAATATTATACTTTCAATCATTAAAAACCAATACAGGTAAATGCTTCACATTTAATGACAGGAATTAGGAATAGTATATAAAAAGCGACGTTACGGCATACTCAGTGTTAGGCTCAGTTTAATCGTTTAGAAGAACCTCTGAGGTCTATTTGCTGTGTAGTCCATCAACATGAACAGCAATTAAGGGGTTTTGTAATTAAAGAACATCCAAAAGAAGACTCGTTAGGTCAAAAGGCTGCTTTAATGATCACCCATGGGCATGGCGGTCCCTGTACGGTCACTCTACGGTCAAACAGGTCACGCGCTCTCATTTAGATGTGTGGTGTCTACACACAAGACACGTTTTCATACATACACACACAATGTAAAAGTTTCCATAAAAGGGTAAATGAACACTTTTGCAATCATTCTGATGGCTGCATCGGGAAGCTGCCTCAAGTCTGCGATGGACTTTTTAACCAGGAAACGTGGCAAGCACATCACAAACAACACTGATGTCTTATTACTTAATTAGAAAAGTGTTGTGGAGCAACTGAAAAATGAAGATTTATAAAGATCCACTGACAAAGGCACAACCAACCTCAATTTCCTCCACTTCTTCATCAGAAGTCAATCTTCATCCTTGTAGGGCTGCTTTCCGGGGACCAAACAGGTGATAGTCTGATGGAGCGAGATCAGGACTAGGATGCTTTAACATCACCATACGTTTTTCCGCTGATGGTTGACTTTTGAACTTTTTTTTTTTTCACCAAATATTACTAGTGGGGGCGCTGACGATTTGAAAATAAAAAAGATTTACACAATACAAGAAAAAAAAAATCATGCCAAATATTTACAGTGAATCCATGAACCCATGTGTTTTTAAAATGCAAATATCACTCATCACACATCTTATTCATTTAATGTACTAATTTTGGCTTGAGGGCTTTAGAGTTATACTTCAGTTCTGCTTCTCTTTATATCTCATACACAGTAGCTCCACAGTGTGTGATCACGCTCTTTAAGTCCATACGCGTTCCAAATATACGCCAGTAGATGAACTAGTCTCTAAATTTAAATAAGTTTCAATGTATATGTGTATGATTCAGCGCATTAAACCTGCAGTGTATTCTACTCAGACCCTGACCAAGATAAAGCAAATGTTGAAGATATTGGTTACGCTTCCCTTTTTGGCACCCGTCAGGTTTGATCAGTACTGTTATAAGATTTCAGCCGCACCTCCTCTGACTCATTGATTTATCGCAGTGTTTTTACCTGCTGTTCCAAATCATCCACCACGCGCAAGGCCAATTGAGTTCTGATGTCCAGGTCTTTCATCAGACTCGTTAAACGTACAGTAAGTGTTGTACTAAAACATAGGAGTGTGTGTTCTGATTCAAGCACAAATGGCAAATATTATGCAGATTTGTCATGCTGTAGCAGGAATTTTACAAATGTTTTGTTCTAGTTAGCAAACAAATTCCACACTGTAAGATTAATATTTGGTTATTTGTCACATGTAGCTTACTGTAGCTTTTTTTTTTTGTTTGTTACATATTTCATTTAGGAAGTTGAGGTCAGAGCGCATGGTCAGCCAGGATACAGCGAGGCTTGGAGCAGATAAGGAGCTTGGCTGCTATCTTTCCCTGTCACACACTTCATCTATTTCTTTATTCCTCTTTCTGTCCTCCACTCTATTTCCATTTCAGCCAAAACATGGTATCGGTGCTAAAAACTGTCTCACCTGGATGAAAAAGTGAATTTTCTGATCTGATCATATAACACCATTTTTCTTTATAATACTTAACTCTCTTTATCTCTTGATCCATGCTTCGTTTTTTTTTTTTTTGTAAATATGCTACACATTGATATTTTTATCAGATAAAAAGAAACACATTTGAAGAATACATTTCACAGCCTTTTATGTCTGTAGTGTCCGGAACTTTTTTTTAAATTCAAATCTTTCAACGGTCTTAACTGTCATTCAGATGAAACTCGGCCAGTTTATATTTCACATAAGACATGAACCTGAAAAAGTATATTATTCTAAAATGCAAAATTGTTAAGATATTGCAACATGAATTGGACATGGTTACAGACACTACTGATTTTTTTTGGGGGGCGGGGGGGATCCTTAATTGTACACAGAGTGCTTTAATTTAAGTAACAATTTTTATAAGTCATATGCTTCTAGAAGCTTACAAGTTTAGTTTCAATACTGATAAAGGAATATGAATACAGTAAAACCTCGGATTGCGAGTAACACGGTTTGCGAGTGTTCCGCAAGACGAGCAAAGATTTTTAATACATTTTGACAAGTTTTGCAAGTCTTGGTTTACGAGCACCGGGTATCATGTATCACGCATGCGCTTCTTGTTTTGACGCCAAGCGTCACATGATCACAACTGAGCCAACGTTTTTTCTCTCTCTTGCGCTGCGGAATTGTAGGTAATCGTCTCCCCTGCTGGGTCTTATTGCACATCTCTTACTGGTATAATCATTTTGTTTTAATAAAAAAATTTTTTTTTTATGTTTTTGGGCTGTGGAATGAATTATTTGAGTTTTCATTATTTCTTATGGGAAAATTTAATTTGGTTTATGAGTGTTCTGGAATACAAGCCCGCTTCCAGAACAAATTATGCTCGTAATCCAAGGTTCCACTGTAATTAGCATTTTAAATGATTATTGTTTGAAGTGAGACAGTATAATGCTGAAAACTTTTGGGGCTCATATAAAATCATCTCTCCAAAACTGATGAAGTTAGCAACTTGAAATTTTTAGGGAAGCGAGATTGGCCACTTCTATGTAACATAACCTTCAGAAGTAGCTTCCTTTGCACACACATTTTCTGTATTATGTGTATAACATAAAAATCAGCTCCAGTACAGTACCTGTATTTTGGCTGTTTGTATATGTATCTCTCACCATCTCTACATGTCTCTGTCTCTCTCCCTTTCTTTCTGTCTCTCGATTTCCCTGTACTTCTCTCCCTCCTTCTTTCTCTTTCTCTCTCTCTCCCTCTCATGGCCGTATTCAGCTTTGGGGATCACCTAAAACCCTTGGAGACTTTCTCATCCTGTCGTGCCTTCATCTGGAGTGCTGGACCACACTGCATTAACAAAACACACACGAGACACAAACGAAGAAAACACTGTAAAATCTTCATATATTATAAATGAAGGTTAAAAGTTAGGATGGAATTCAAAATTAGGGCTTGGACTGAAAATGTGCAGTTCTCTGAGGATTCTCTGTCTGGGCCCCAGGAGACTTTCTCCAGACACGACTCAACAAATTGAGTTGAAGCAAAGCCAATATGGCAGAGTTTATACACAGACGTGAGAGGTCACGATGTACACCCACGCATTTACACTCACACACGTATATACACACACCCATGCATGCGCGCGCACACACACACACTGAGCATCTTAACTTTCCAACTGTGCCTCTGTGAAGCCATTTTAATATGCTTAGAAATTGAAAAAAAAAAAAAAAACATTAAAGTGTTTAGTGCAAAATGACCAGAACGTGTTAATAACCATGGCTGTGTGATTCAAATCACATAAAAATGTGCTGAAAATGTGCAGTAAACATTTAGATAAGGACTTCTATGATCACATAGTAGAGGAAGTAATTGCATCCTGATGCCACAGTGCGATAAAATATGGCTCTTAATAAGCAGATATGATGTACAGTGTTCACAAATGAGAAGTTAAATACATTCAAGAAACTTTCAATTGGATGAAAACTAATCATGTACAGCAGTGACCATAAATTCACACTTTAAAAACAAATAATAACTAACAAGTCATAAAAGTAACACAATATACACAATGACATCATTGATCATGGGATCAAATGGCTCCTAAAGTTGTGGCCCATCAGCAGGTGCTGTCATCAGGACCCAGGATCTGAGTAAATGAGACACACACACACACACACACACACACACACACACACACACACACACACACACATTTTAACAAGGCAGAGTGATACTGTAGTAAATCTGCATACTGTACTGTAAGTGTTTGATATTCTGATTGCTCTGTTTCAGTGTATTGTTTGGGGGGGGGGGCGATGCGTTACCCCTCTGCCCCGGGCTGCAGTACGTCTGACAGTCGTGTTTCGTGCTGAATCGGTTTCCGTTTCCTCCACAGCCGCTGTAGACGAAGGGCCGACATGCTCCTGAGCTTGGGTGGAAGTACCAGAGCAACACGTATTCTGAGCATTGGCCCTCGGACATCGGATCAAGACATGCCTCTGGGGCAGAATCTACACAGGAGGGCAACAATACATTGTGTCATTTGACCTATTTTGTACTAAATGTGGTCAAGTGGGTAAGTTCCCGCCTATGATTTACAACATTAGCCTATCAGAGCTTGGTACAGGTTATATAAAGGCTGCAACTAGGCTACCTGGGATGTGTCATTGCTAGCTCCACCCCCTTGGTGTGTGTGGGTCTCTGGTTAGCAGCTGGAATAGCACCTTTGCAGCTTTACAGCTGAGTGCAGGATACCAGGGACATGTTATTGCCAGCTCCGCTTTTGTGGTGTGTGGGTCTCTAATTAGCAGCTGGAATAGCATCTTGTTCACAGCTTCAGGCTACAGTGCAGGCTACCTGGGATGCGTTATTGCCAGCTCCACCATTGGGGTGTGTGGGTCCTTTTCTAGCAGCAACAGCACCTTGTTTCCCGGCTTCGCGGTGGTGTGCAGGCTGTTTGTTTCCTGGTGGTTTGAGTCGGTCACCTTTAACTATACTGCAGATATTTTGAATGTGAGCAACCATTTGACTTGAGTGGCCCGGTGACCAACACTTGCAGGACAAATTGGTTCATTGGGAGCGCCTTTTTATACAGAATGGG
>JAOTQY010000014.1:12660470-12679314 GCA_026413445.1 Dolichallabes microphthalmus
GATAAAGTCCTTCCATGCGCCATCTGGCGGATATTCAGTGAAGCACAACACATTTATTTAAATTCCCGAATGTTGCTCACGGCAAGCCGCGGGAAGCCGCGCGCTAAATTGCGGGATCTTGCGGGAAAACACGCGCATTCTTAACGGCCACATCTGTATATATAAGCAAATTTCAAGTCAAGTTTTACGTTTAAAGACTTCTTGAGCTCAAATTCAAACTGGAAGGATATGATTCCTCTATATAACAGTAACACATTAACATTGTTTATCAGTTACACACCAGTAAACTGGTGGCAGGATCATGAGCACCCAAGGCTCACCCAGACCAATCCCTTAGAAAAAGCCAATACAGCACAAAAAGTCAATGCTGGCCAATAAAGAAGGGCACCAGAACACCCAGTGGACGACATCCAGCGGAACACGAGGCCCAGCAGGCTCCAACAGATCCCTATGCAATTGAGCATTAATGGGATGCCCCAAAGAGACCCCACCCCACAACCTACAACACCCAAAGGTTCCTCTGCCAACATCCTGGTGCCAGACACCACACCACACTCCCCAGAGGCCCTGTGGATCTCTGCTGTCACAAGTGAAACCCAAAACCTAGGATGCTTCAGTGTTATTGTTTTTAGCATTATGGCTAATCAGTGTATTTATCTTCTGAAACAGGAAGTAATCATTTCTGTGTTTTGGTTGATTTACATGACAACAAGCGCATTAAAGCAAGATACACTGCAGCCCCACAAACTCTAAACAATCTTAATAGTGGCTTAAAGAGCTGGCTAAATATCCAGAATGACAAAAACAACATAAACGACTCATTAAAGCACAATTAAAATGCTATACGCATTTGAGAGAAGGTTGAGGGTCAAATGCGTTGATGATAATCAGTTTCAGGGTCATCACTCAGGACTACTGTATATGTGATAAAATGGGAGATAAAATGACATTAGTGGATGAGAAAGTGCTGACTGTGTACGCACACCGAACCACATTCTTAATCAGTTCGCAGTAGTGACATTTTATCACTGAACAACTACAAGTTTATAAAACACTCGTGATGCATAATTCCACTCATTTATTTCCAATCAAGCGTTGGTTAAAAAAAGAAACTACAGGAAAAAACAGGGCCATAAACACAAAGTCGGCTCCCTACAGTAGTGGTGCAGAAGAAACACTGTGCGTTGCCCATCATCCATAGATCGCAAGTTCGATTCCCTCGATTCCAGCCTGGAGAGCAGATTGGCTGCGCTCTTTTACTTTAGGGGCTCCAAAGGCAAGCGTAAGGTGTAGATAACGTTTTCCTCAAAGTTGCTAACAAGCCAAGCCCTGGCCTTCTAGACTTTCATACATACAGTACAACCCATACTGGTGTCCACCATACACATCATACTTTCAAATTGCTGGCCATATTCAAAGGGACAGCTAAGGCTCTTTAAAAGACGAAGCCAGAAAGCAGTAATGCATGGCTAGGTTTTCAGACCGAGCACTCCCTGCTGCTTTATAAGCATCTGTCACATCTGTCAAAGTTGAAGCCGAACTGGCTGTCAGGTAAGACGTGACAAGACTGAGTGGTGGTGATTGATTTATGGCATACCATTAGAAATGGTAATCCGAGGAGCTTCGGCTAGTGACACTCAGGTGGCTGAACACAACTCGGTATATACGAGATGTGGATGAATGTCACTGATTTCAGCATGGGATGCTGTTAAACAGTGAACTCGCTAAAGATTATCTAAGAGAAAAGCAGAAAACAAGCTCCGGTCTGCTGCCAGGAGTTTGTCGATAGCTCTGTCCCACATGATGGGGCTGCGGGCAACTGGCCATGCAGATACCAATGAAACGTATTGAGCCTGTGTTTTTTTTTGTTAAACATCTTGGCATGCCTATAGTGGAGCACATGGAATGAGAGTGTAAGAGGATGGAAGGAGGAGGTGTAATAGAAGGAACAGGCTATCCCACACCAACTGACAGTGGCTATAGATCAGCCAAGAGCGCTGATTGATCACCGTGTACACATAGAGGCTTACGCCTTAAACCGCTTATCTCAGCAGCGCTCCAGCCAATTAACTCGGCCAGTCGAGGATGCTGAAATCTCTCATTGTGTGCGCTACAGGAAAACAGCTAACTAAAAAGACATTAGACTTATAACTTAGGTTCACTTAGTTCAGCCATTAAGAGTCAAACTTTATTATTATTTAAACACAATTCTGCCCATAATCAACCTTGGCCATTATCAAGCACGTAAACAAGTATTCACGCTTTCTCTCTCTCGCCATCTCTGTCTCTTTCTTAATACACTCATCAAATGCGAGATAGGTCTGGGTAAATTGCCACATTATAAGTGCTCCAATATAAAACGAACCAGTAAAACGACCAATAAGAACAAATGTCCTCTCCATCTGCTCACAAACTCAAAGCTATTTTTATGATGAGGCGAGCTGCAGCTTGCTCAGAAGTGGAGCCTTATTTTCAGAAATCCATTAAGGTAGCCCTAAAATCAAAACTGATGTTCCAGGCATTGCTTTTATATATATAAAACAGTGCCTTAGCGTTATGACAGGAGATGGTCTTGTTTTAACCGTTTCCAGGAAAACGACAAACTTTATATGATGTAAGAGTCGACCTGTACTTGTCTTGTATTCATCCAATTGAACGCCATTTAGAAAGTACACATCCTGTCCCTAGGGGTGTGTCTCGGTCTAAAGTTGCAGCAGTTTTAACCTGTCGCTTCTTGGACACCATTTCCTTTTCCAACCAACTCTTGGTGGAAGACAGATGATTGCAGTTTATTCATTTGGAAGGGTGTGAAGTTCCGACGAGTGTTTTGGCCAACTTAAGATTTGTCCACCTTAAGATTGATTCTGTCAGTTCTTTCGTCCTTCTCCATCAGTAAGAGCTGGTGCTATCACTTCATCTCACACACAGATGTTGTCAGATGGAGACAGATGTCCTTGTGATGACCCCTTCACGCCTTTTAATTTATCACATCTCATCTTTGTTAACACACAAGATAAAGCCTGGATCTCTAAATGTTTCAGATGGAGGCCTTATTTCGCTTTTTTTCTTTTCTTTTAAGCTGAGTTTTTATAGCAATGCTCTTTCCCTGATAATCCAAACAATTAGGACTAATATTGCAAAAGCAACCTTTTACCATACCTGAGGCTAATTATTTAACTTTCATCAAGTTATTACCTGTATGCTATTTGGAAACAACCTAATGAGTCACTAATTGCAGAACCCATGATAACTTACGACAATTATCATAATTATAGCATTATAAAAGAATCTAATAGTGAAATCCCTATTACACTCATCGAAATCCCAGGAGCAGAAAATATATGTAATAAGGGATAGCGATTAAGCAATAAAAAAAAATAAAAAGAGATGACTCCATTATCAATCCATCATGTCCTTGGCATAAATGCCCTCTGCTATATTATTCATCCCATATGGTGTGTGTGTGTGTGTACATCCTGCTCTCTCGATGTTTGCCTCTCTGCGTTTCTCCCTGATCCCTTCTGTTGCTTCTCTGTTATTATTTTGTTCACATAAATCTTCCTGATCGCCTGCATTAGGAGGTAAATACGAGGCGATGGCTGCCTCAGAGGGCTGTCGGCTTTCACAGGCTAATCAAATTCCGCTCAGCGCGATCTGATTGGAGACGAGCGAGGGAGCTGCCTCTGAGAGAAACGCTGGTGGAGGAAAAACGCTGAACTATAAAAAAAATAATAAAAAATGAAGAGGAAGCCATCAACTATGTTGTCATGAAGTTAAAAAAAAAAAAAGAGAGAGAGAGAGAGAAAAGATCATCACCAGAATAATAAAAACAAACGCAGGATTAATGCAGCCGGCGCTCAGTATCCAATAGCAACAAGGACATATGCTGTTTCCCCAAAGCACCAAGGAGCAATTAGACACATGCAGGAGCGAACAGCGTGATGGGAAAAGGAAAGAGAAAAGATTTTTCCGTTATCTCGTGTCTACCGGGGGTTTCGTTTTAAAAGCTGTAACAGCATTAACCTGGTCTGATGATGAGCGATGACAGAGGTCACAATCATTTCATTTGTGTATTCTGTAATCTTCGCAATGATGAATGTTGATGGGGATTTGACCTTAACGTCACCTCGTATTTATAATGCCGGTGATAAACATAGCCGTGTTTACAAACACTCAGGTAAATATTATAAAAAATAATGATGACAATAAAAGCAAAACAGAAATGGATGAAATTCAATTATAAAATATTTATAAGAACGCCTAGAGGGTGCTAATACTGTAGAACATAAGATTTTAGACAGAAAGTAAACAGTGCTTATTCAATTTTATTTTATTAGAATAAATTCCCTTCAATTAAAAGTCACAGGCCTCTTAAAGTCTCTAACCAGAGCTTTATTTACTTAACTTTTTCTTTAGTATGGGTGCCAATAATTTAGGAGCTGACTGTGTGCACCAAGACCCCTTAAGATAAACATATAACGTCTAAACATGAAAGAATTTAAAATAGAAAACAATGTAGTATTGATGCTTTTTGAGCGTTCTAATAAAACTTTGAGCGTTCTCGGAAACAAATGTTTCTTTGTTAATGTTAATTACTGTAATTAACCAACAAACCATTAATTAAGAGTGATACTTTTTAAAAGACAACTGGAAAATTTTATAATTGACTTGAATGCTGGTTAAATGAATAGTTAAGTATTAACTACAATGTTTTCTTTATTACATACCTGATGTTAACATATTTCCGTGTGTAAATAATAAAATGTATTTATATGTACTAAGTGTGGATTTACCCCGGGCATTTCTCTCACACATCAGAAAGAAGCAGAAGAAAAAGAGCGATGGTAAATCCTTCCATCACTAAGCAGAAAGCCCTATTAAGAATTTCCTGTGTTCACAGGTACATGACAGTTACATGACGGTGAGAGACAGAGCGGATAGAAAACTTGGCCAAATGTATAATATATGACCTGTACCCGTCTTTCAGCATTAAATACGGCAAGCACAGGTTTTGTCTTCCACCGGTGATTAAATATGGGATTCTGGATGAGTGAATTTAAAACAAAACTAACTAATTAGCATTAGCTATCTTTCCAATGATTAAAAAAAAAAAAAACATATAACCCAATGACATCATAATATATAATATGCTACATTGGATGAGTAAAAGTTCTTTGATAAAAACTCTTTGAATACTAAGAAATTACATAATTAGCAAGAAAATATAAATTTTGTCACATCTACCAGATTTTAATATTTTTTATAGTATGGAGTTGCATTTCATAGTACATTGTTAGATTTTATGGAAAGTTGTAAAGATTTGCAATGGTTTGTAAAGGTTTACATTATGTGACCAGGCTGTATAATTTTACAGTAGATTAGGTTTCGTAGTAATGTAAAGCTCTGCAGTATGTATTAAGCTTTGCAGTGTTTGCATGTATAAAAATGTTGTAAAATTTCTACTACTGTATGTTGTAAAGTATTCTGTTTTATATTTTATCAAGCCCAAAATGCGGTACGCAGTATGTTAACAAGTTCTGCAATGTGTCATAAAATTTTACAGTATGTTGCAAGGTTTTTTGCAGTAACCTTGTAAAGAACGTTGTAAGGATACAGTAAGTGGAATGTCACATATTTCATGTAATAAGGTTTCGGTGTAAACTTGCGAATTATGTTGTAAAGTTCTGCAACTTGTAAAGATTTACAGTAGGAGGGAAGATTGTAAACCTTTGCAGTATGTTATGTTTCATAGTAAGGTTATAGAGCTTTGCAGCATGATGTAATATTATGTTTTGTAGTATGCTGTACAATTTAATTTAACTTCTAATATGCAGTACTGTATGTTGAAAAGCTTTTTTGTACATTGTGAGGTTTATGGGTACAGTATGCAAGAGTTTTGCAGTATAGTGAAATGTTCTGTAGTATGTAATAAGCTTTTGCAATAGGGTGAAAAGTTTTGTAGTAGATTGGAGTGTTGCAAGATTTTGTAAGAACAAAGTAAAAAAAAAAAAAAAAAAAGTAGAATTTCATGAGGACTACAATGCTGCAATTAATTAATTTAATAATAATTTTTAAAAAAGGCCAGTCTTGTACTATTACTGTATTGTACAAGTACTATTACTATTATGTTAGCCATTTATCATGGTATGAACATTACTTATATGTACTTACATTTTATCCTTAATGCATAAAAAAGCTCTAGTGTAATTTGCTTCTATAAACTGTTACAACAATATGCATAGTGCACTTATTACGTATTGCATGGATGCATTTGTTCATAGCTCATTTTAAATAATCTTTTAAAAGACGTTTGTAAAAAGCATTACTGAGTCGAATCACCAGCTCTCGGTTTATATGCTTCAACAGTTTTTTTTTTTTTAGATTGTTAATGAGTTGTTTTATCTATATTTTGAGTCTAATCTAGCATTTAAAAACTCAACACCAAATTAATAGGATTTCTCACGTGAAGGAAATGCAGCTCATAATGTACAAAATGAAAGACAATTATGTTTTCTGCTCTGTGCAGTAAAAAAACTTTTGTTCTTCCAATTGTCTGAATAAATGTGAAGAATAAATCTGATTAGTATTTAAGCCGTGCATAACAGTTATATCGTTTCATAACACTCATCTGTGCCAGCTTCAGCAATAAAAAGGCACTACAGTCCATTTGGTAAGCCAAAAAAAAATCATTTGTCTTTTGCTTTAATACCAAAAAAAACCCTTCTCCAGGGTGGATTACACGGATGGACCTTGAGCTCAGTCTCCAAGGCGACACCACGGAGACACCACCTCCACGTCTGCACCCGTGTGGGCCGCCCCTGTCTGTGAAATCCTAATTAAGTAGCTCTCAAATCTGCTTATCGAATTAAAAGTGGTTGGGGGTGGGACTTCCTTAGATCGAGTCTCCTTAACCAGTTGCCTTTCACTGAGAATTTAACATCCGAGAAGTTGATCCTAGAACAAAAAATTACATAAATAACACTCTCGTCCCGCTCCAATTCCCATTCCACCCCTCTTCCAGACGAGACGATGCGCGGCTCGGAGTTAATAAAGGGATTATTACACGTAATTACAAGCGAGTTCTTACGCATGCCTCCTGCTGGAACAGACTCGCTGTGCGGGCGATCGGGACCAAATGGCAGCCGTAATTGTTCTTCAAGAGGCAATCTTCATTTGTCCAGTAGATAATGAGCCTGACACACATGGGGCAGAAGAGGGACTCCGTGTGATGGATAAACAAAATGGCCATATTTCTCCCATGCTGGTGTTTTTGCCAGTTTTATCATTTACACCCAATTATACTGTAGCTACACATTATCTGTTTCGTGTGTGAGAACGTCCAGAAACGGCCCTGTCCCAATCCCTCGCTTTATTAGACAAAGCAGAGCAAAGATGAAAAAGTGGACGGTCAATAACTAGATTCATGTTCACGAAACTCTCAGAGCTTGCAATAAATCTGAAAAAAATAAATTAAAGGACATAAATGGAAATAAGAAAAGAAGATGAGAGGAAGATGGACACAAAGGACAGAGGACAAAATCTGAGAAAAAGACAAAGAAACTGAAAAAAGTATAGAGGACTTGGAGCAAAAATGTGAACTATGGTGTAGAAGTCAAAGAGATAGAATAGAACAGAAATTAAAGAGAGTTAAAAAAATGAATGAAAAAGTAAAGTATGAACATAAAGAAAAGAGGGAAAAAAATAAGAAAAGAAAAAATGTATCAAATAAACTAGATTTTATGGCAAAAAAAGAGATAGCACTGACAAGGAGCTTAAATAACCAAGTAAAACAAAATGAAAAAGAAGAAAAAATAAATAAAGGACTAAACAATGTCAAAGAAAAAGAAAAATTCAAAAAGAAATTCAAAAGCAAATAAATGTGAGAACAAAGAAAAAAGAAGATCAAAGAACAAAATAATTTGAGAAAGACAGAAGGAAAGACAACAAGAAATCTGTGTGAGGTGGAAAGAAAGAATGTCAAAATAATAAATCTGAGAAAGAAAGAATGGAAAGGAAAACAAAAATGTGAGAAAGAAAAAGAAAGAAAGAAAGAAATAGTATGGCGAACAAAAAAAATCAATGTGAGGGAAAGAAAAAAAGAAAGAAAGCATGGCAAGAACGATGTTTGAAAAAAGAGAAAAAGAAAGACAAAATGGCAAAGAAAATGTGTGAAAACAATGTGAGAAAGAAAGAAAGAAATGAGGTGACAAAAAAAAGACTAGCATTGAGAGAACGAGACAGTGGAAGAGAAGGGCACTGTGTCAGTGGAATATTTAAAAGTGGAAGTAAAAGGAGGAATTATAATACCATAGAATACATAGAGAAAGAGAGAAAGAAAAGAGAAATCAGTAAAAGTGAGAGATGAGAGAAAGAGGAGATGCCGGCTGTAACATCAGCAGCCTGAGAAGACGCTGAGAGTCTCAGTGTGAAGACCGACTGCTTGTCACACCGACCAGCATATAATAATAATAATAATAATAATAATTTATATAACATCCTGATTATTGTACTTCTGCTGACACTTTAAATGTTTTCATTATTTATAAAGTGACTTGCACTACAGGGGAGGGAGGTGTGTGTATGTGTGTGTGAGAGAGTGAGAGATTTAAAGGTAAAGAGAATAAACAGAGTATTTGACTCGTCTCGCCTGTGAGACGTCTCCACGCGCACTGCTCGTCATCAGATTAAACCCTGAAGCAGCAAAAACCCTCCAACTCTTCTCCATGACGTGTGTTCTCTCAATCAAGCGCGCACACACACACACACACACACACGGTGGCAGTTTATTAGTGGTGCCTGCTTCTGATTGCGCTCGACAGCTTCTAATTAACTGTCATTAGGAAACAGATGTGTGAGCCCTGGGCCCGAGCTGGATTACGGCGCTCAGGCCTCGACTCTCTGTGTGTTTCACATAAACACACCGGTGCACAAAGCCACTTTCACGCTCCTCCTCCTCTACCCACAAACCAATTACACGCTCAGTAATCAAACCATACATTCAGCATAAATATCTGTATGCATTAGTGAATACAGGGAGGAGGACAGGAGAGAGAGAGAGAGACACAGACACAGAGAGGGAAAAGGGGGGGGGGGGGGGAGTCTGACCAGACCATCAATAATAACACAAGTCTTTTCCCTGAAGCCATGGAGTCACTATGCAGTCTCTCCACTGTGTGTGTGTGTGTGTGTGTGTGTGTGTGTGTTTGCATGCGTGCGTGTGCGTGCAACAAATACACTGCGCTTAGGGTTGAATGGTGGGGCCTGTATAAAGAAAGAAAGAAAGAAAGAAAGAAAATTATGAGACACAAAGAACAAAAGAAACTGCAAGAAAGAAAGAAAGGACACAAAGAACAAAAAAGGCAAAATGTGAAAAAAAAGAAGACAACAAGAAAGTAAAGTAAAAATGTGAAAATAAGTCAGAAAGAAAATGAGACACAAAGAACAAAAAAGGAAAGAAAGAAAAAGAAAGAAATAAAGAAAATAAATGTGAGAAGAAATAAAAAATATAAAATGAGAAAGAACAAGAAAGGGAAAGAGTGAAAGAAAAAGAAAGAAAGAAAGAAAGAAAGAAAGGACACAAAGAGCAAAAAAGGCAAAATGTGAAAAAAAAGAAGACAAAACAGAAGAAAGGAAAACTGTGAAAGAAAGAAAAAGAAAGAATGAAAGAAAGAAAAGAAATGTGAGAAGAAATAAAAAATATAAAATGAGAAAGAACAAGAAAGAAAGAGAAAGGCAAAAAAGAAATGAGAAAGAATAAAAAACATGAAAAATGTGAACGAGCCATAGAACAAAAAAGGCAAAATGTGAAGGAATGAATAAAAAAGAAAGAAATGAGACACAAAGAATAAAAGAAATGGAAAATGTGAAAGAAAGAAAGAAAGAAGGTTGACTCCTGAAGTCCACTGACCACTAAAAGAGAGATGAAATATACTGCACGGTGGACAGACACAGCAGACCCAGCTCTACCCCTCCGTAGCTCATGATCACTACATTGTGAATTAGCGAATTCGTGAGTGTAATTTAAGTGCATGAACAATGTGGCGTTACTCAACACCACGGCGCACAGCGTTAGGTTTAACACGGCACAAAACCGCATCAGCTTTCTGAGCCTGTACTGTAGGTCGCAGTTATGCAACAGCTCCGGTGGAACTGAGGTCAGAGAGACGGCTCTCGCTGATGTTCAGCTTTTAAGCTTCGACACTCAGCCTCAAAGTGCTGAATCGTGCTGAAGGATGAATTAACTTTACCGTTGCCAATTTTGTGTGCTGGACTTTACACATGCTAACTCATTTCCATCTGTTAACCCTGGTCTCTAATGGACTAATGGAAAAGGAAAGGATGGAAGAACAGGTCAGAAACCAGCCCATGAATTCCTTTCATTTTTACCCCCTCTCGAAGAAATGGACTCAAAACCATTAAAAATAATAATAATAAATAAACAACTCTGGTATGTTTAAAGTTTTTGTTAGAAAAAGATATATTTTTAAAAATTTTGTCTGCTAATTTACTTGAGTCTTATTACAGTAAGTTATTTATTTACTTTCTTACCTATTTAATTACTCATCAATTCATTTATTCACTTAATTACTTATTTTCTTACTTGCACGATTACTTAGTTATTAATTTAATTATTTAAATATTTGCTTATTTACTTACCCAGATACTTATTTACTTATTCATTTTCTTACTTGCATTTAATTTTTGATTACTTACATATTAGCTTCCTTATTTATTGACTTGTTAGTTTACTTATTTAACTATTAACTAATAACTTTACTATTTACTATTACTACTTGCAACTTTATGATTTACATATTTACTTACTAATTTATTAACTAACATTTATTTAAGTACTTGTTAACATACTTATGTATTTATTCTAAATTCAATTTCATTTGTTCATTGCTTTTAACAATGCCCAGTGTCACAAAGCAGCTTTATAGAAAAATAAAATGATGGATACAATGTAAAGGAAAGGAAAAAAGTATAACACGGAAATGTGAGTTCATCCCTGATGAGCGAGCCAAGGGTGACGGTGGAGAGGACCAACTTCCTGAGGGGGCAACAGAAAGAAACCTTGAGAGGAACCAGACTGAACCGGATATCAGATCGTAAAACCATAAATCAGTCCCTGATATATCTGTGTGATATAAGACTCAAGTTCAATAGAACAGGAGTGATGTTTAAGTTAATACAGGGTCCACTTCCACTCGGGTAGGAAGTGCAGTCACGAGTCGTCAGAGAACAGCTGTCCAGTAACAGTCCGTCTTCGTGATGATCGAGTGGAACCATCAGAGAATTTCATGTGACGAGAACTCCAACCAGAACCGGGGGAACCAGGATGTGTCAGGCAGCTCCAGAACAAGTACTCCGAGCTAAATATTTCCACTGTACAAACGGAGCGAGCTGAAAAACTGCCCAGCGTGAAACACATCACACCTCCTGTGTTGTAACAGAAGAGAGTAATGCAGCGCTAGCAGAAGTGTAATCAGATTAGAGAGGGAGAGAAAAAGAGCGAGAGGGATTCATCACATCAGCAGTGTGAAGCAACCTTTCACCACACGCCGCACCCGCGAATCGCAAAACACTGCCTCACTCCGGTGGTTTTACAGCGTTTATAGAGCACTTAATGCCGGGTTTTTATTTAAATACCATAAACATTTCTATTGTGTTGTTTCTTTTATGCTTGATTTTAGAATTGAGCCGGAGCGAACCGGTAAAGCGTGAAGCTCGAAAGTGAACATTTAGGACAGTGAGGCAGTAAAGGGTATTTACAGGGCAGTTATAAAGACTTTATAAGCATGCATCACAGTACTGAACTGCTCCGCAGCACCACTAGATGGCAGTAGGTCAGTGCTGGGAGCGCGCGGCGAGAGCTCGGCTTTACAGTCTTTTACAGTGCGAGGGATGAAGTGGACACCTTTAGGATGCGTGAGGACCCTGATTAGTGGAGAACGATCTAAAACGTCTTTACCGTGTGATAAACTCGGGCTTCTACTGCGGGGAAACGGATACGCTCACACCCACACCGCTGCCCACCAGCACAAAGCCTTGACATGGACATGGCATGCATGCACGAGTGTGAGAAAGAGAAGGGGGAGGGGGGGGGGGCGGGTATATCAATCAAGCTGAGATGTGTTTACTTTGTTTACCTATTTGTTTATCTATGGATGTATTTATTAAATACTTATTCATACTTATGCCATTTATTTACCGTCTGTGTGGTTTATTTATTAATTTTCTTGTTTATCTATAAAGATATCTGGTAAGCATGTATTTTTTTCCAGTTATAATCATAGGCTTTTGGTAGACACCCTTAACCAGAGCGACTTACCTTTTATTTCATTATACTGTACATCCGAGCAGTTGAGGTTTAAGGGGCTCGCTCAAGGGCCCAACAGGGACGACTTGGTTGTCATATTCATCTAAAAGTTTACAAATTTGTTGATTTTTGGTGTATCTATTTCTTTGGTTATTTACTTATTTAATCTCTGGAGGTTTTTCTTCCATGCTTCCTTTTCCAGGTAATGCATTTATTTGTTTATTTCTCTGTGATTCATTTATATGTTTACTTCCTTACTTTATTAATGAATTTATTTATTTATTCATTTATTCAAAACCATGCCTGGGGTGTGAGATTTGTTAACTTACCTGTTTACTTAGTAGTAAAAAAAAAAAAAAAATTATTTAATACTGTATATAATTATTCATTTAAGTACCTATATTTACTTATTTATTTATTTACTGTAATTTTGCTTCTATTTGAGGATTTACTTATTTATGATTTGTTTTGTACATGCTTTACTTTGTTAAGTATAATATTTGTTTATATTTGTAGCACATCCTTAATTTATTGATTGATTGGTTTTATTGTTTGCTTGTACAGGAATTATTATTGTGGTAACTATTTGTAATTTATTTGTTTATTTGTTCACATCCTTGGTTGTTTGTTGATTGTCTTACTAAAATATTTGTTTACATTTGTGCACTTATTTATTTAGTTAATTACTTACTATAATATTTGTGGAGTAACCATATTTATTAATGAATTTATTCATTTTGTATTAATTAAAATAAAAATTCTGCATTTATTTAATTATCTAGTTTATTTAGTCTTATTTACCTTTGCATGGATTATTTATTTGGTTGCTATAATGTTTGTTTCTATTTGTGGGGTATTCCTTTACTCATTCTCTCTCTCTCTTTCAGTGTGTGTTTGTGTGTTAGATTGGAGGACGCGTTTTGTTGTTTGTTTGTTTGACTGATTTATTAAAGCTGCTAAAAAAGTGTACAGATGGCAATTTCGAAGCGATTTCTCAGAGGCGTTTATTTTTCCGCTTTTATTTTTCCAATTTAAGCGAGTAGTAAATTGCCTCTGCATGAGTGTGATCGAATCTGAGAGGAACCCTGGACTGACGGTGTGTCCTCGGGCTACGCAGCTCATCACAGGAAGCGCCGATATCCACCCGGCCCATGCTCACTGTTACAGCCGCGCGTGCGTGTGTGTGTGTGTATGTGTGTGAGAAGTCAGGTGAGACGAGGCGGGGATGAGCGCCTTTTACTGATAAAAATAGATTAAAAAAGTAAAGAATATTAAATTCATTCACACACATGAGGAGATGGAGTGGAAGTACTGTCTGGAGCAGAACACACAGGCAGGATCTGGGCATTTATACGTGTGTGTGTGTGTGTGTGTGTGTGTGTGTGTGTGTGTGTGTGTGTGTGTGTTCCAGCTCAATTAAATTCAGCAGAATCTATTACATTAAGAAAAAGAAAAAAAAGAGAGACTCTGGATCCTGCAGTCAACAGGAAATGAGATTGGCCACACTGTGACAAATTATCCCTCCAGACTCACCATCCTCTCCTCACACCGCGGAGTCCGCTCTCATTTTACCTCCACACATCTCTCTCGAACCTCAGCAAGTCTCTCCAACACTCTCTCAACCCTTACGCTCATTATAGAACAGGATTATTGGGTTATAGATAACAATATAATAAGTTACAATGGATCAGAAATTAGGTAAGTGACTCAGGAATGTGCTTTTATAATATGATCTAATCTAATAAAGCACTTTTCTAATAGTTGAAGCCGCTTTGCAAATCCTAAACATACATTCAAACTTAAATGAAATTAAAATATAGCTGCAGTATACTGTAAGCTTGCCAAGCCTGAGGACTCTTTGCCAAAGTTAGCAAGCTGCGTGAAATGTCTGCTGGAACATGATTAGCCGAAGCCAACCATCGCGCAGTGATGATTCAAAATTCAGGATGATGCAAGACACCAAAATTTGAGAACAAAATTTTTTTTAAAAACAAGCGTTGGCCAATCAGAGTAAGTCTGAATCAGGTACAAGAAAGACTCTACCCAAAAACCACCACAGCTCGAAGGTGACCCTGGCACATGGCTGCTGGAATCTGATTGGCTGATAACAGGAAACACTTTGAGAAATCAGGTCACCATCAAAACCTGACTTACAGATTAGCACCTCGGCGCAGCATGCATGCCCAATTTCAGCTTGATTGGAGGTCATATAGAAAAAGAAAAAAAAATAAAACCACCAATCTTTTAGCGCTTAAACCATTTAAAGGACTTTAAAGGAATTATTTTCCAACCAATAGAAACAGAAGCTTACGTAAACAGGAACAGAAAAAGCTCTACGTACAACAATTATAAAATCAAATATACTTCCTAAAATAAACAATTTAAGACAAGCCCTAATTATTTAAAATGTAAAAAGGGATTATGTGCATCAGGATTATAACAATAGGTTACTGCATTTTACATAATAGTGCTTTTTATGGTTATTATTTTAAAGTTTTATCACTATTTTCTTTATATTATGCCACTGGGGCAGCACTGGCTCATGTTGTTGAGGCTCTAGATTGATGAGGGGTCCGGGTCAGGCATTGGGTCCGTGAGCAAGGTCCGTAGATAGATACAGTAGATTGAGCCACTCCTTAAGGTGCATTAAAATGTGGGGGGGGGGGTTGTTACATATACATTACTGCACATCCCAGGTTAACTGGGGTTCGAGCGCAGGGGGTGAGCCATGATCAGGCAACCCTAGTGCAGACAGGGTTATGGGCCTTGCTCAAGGGCATAACACTGGCAATCTGGTGGAGGTGGGGCTTGAACCTTCAACCTTACAATCAGTAGTTCAGTACCTTACCCCTCCCTGAGCTTCCACTGAGTAAATACCTAATCAGATAATATTAACCAATTGTGCTACTAAAGCAGCTGAGATATTGTATGTACAGTATGAACAGGGTGATCTGGCAAGCTTATACTCTTTTATCTATAAAATATAAGAACAAAAATGAAAAAAAAAACAAATAAATAAAATAAAATGAATAACCCTATGCCCTATAACAAACCCATTGAATTCAGTGACAGTCCCAAGCCACGTAAGGAAAGGAAGGGCATCCAGCATGAAACCTGTGCCCAAGCTGACAGATCAAATGATCAAATGTGGCAACTCCTCGGATAAAAGCGAGTAGCATCTAGTAGTTGGCTAAACAATTTGTAAACACTTTCCAGCCACTAGTTTTAAAAATAATTCTGGTTTAGGGAAAAAAAGAAAATCAAACAAATTAATAAATCACAAATTTGCAAAAACCTAAGAAACGTTGGTGTAATGTAAATGCATTTTGAAGTTTTACTTACTTTACTTATTCTATACAACTAAAATTATCTGAGATTTGTCCACACACACACACACACACAAAAGAAAAACTTCTATGACAAATGTCCAGCATAAAAGCCACTAAGGCTCTAATCCTCCCACTAAAAAGGCAGCCATTAATCAGGAGAAGTCTCGGCACTCAACACGCTGACCCGTTCCCTGAGCCTGAACACAAATAGAGGGCAAGCCTGCTGCCAATCCCGTGACAAAACCCCTAACAGGACCTTAAGTACCCTAAATCAGAGTGCAGTCCAGAAGAGGCGCCTGATTGTGAGGTTAAACAAGAGTGGACTGACTGATGCGGCAGGAGGATCCATTCAACCCTGTCTCGACGACAATAATAATAATAACAATAATAAGCCTCATTAGGTGCTGATTTGGGTCAGAGAATGGCAGAGGGACGGTTCCTGATTTCTCACTAATGAACGCGGCACTTTGCTCATCAGACCACGACTATGCAGTTACAGTTTGTTGCATTGGCGCTTCAGGATGTTATAATCAGGCAGGTGCAGGGAAGGGTAGTTGTGTAAACAGTGAATGGGCCTCTCGGGAGGTCGGTAACTTCGAGCTCATTTCCTGTAGACGTAAACCAGACAGTCCAGCTGCTCCTATATTATAATGATTCTACCAGGTTTTTTTTTGTTCCAGTGCTAGTGCTTCAGTGTACTAGCAGTTCCACCAGCACCAATCTGGGGTGGCAAATTTTTTTTACCGTAAATATTAACGTCTTTTTCAAAAATGAAAAAGTTCAAGATGGATTATATGATGGATTAATAATGGATTAAAAAAAAAAAAGATTAGTACTCCGATAGCTAGCTAACATATCAATGTAATAAAAAAAATCTCTATTTTCAATAAATTATTTAATTTCTCAGTGGATTTTAGGAACAAAATTTACTACAGATGTCTTTATAACCAATAACTTGAAAAAAATAAAATAAACAGATACCTTCTTATGAAGTTTTCTGAACTTAGGAGTTAAAACCCCTTTACATGCAAAAAAGATGAAAATGTTTCCACCAGATTTTGTCTGGCAAGTTAGAACTGTTTCACCTTTTTTCATCTGGAGACGTATAACCTTGAGCTGATTGATATAATTTAGATGCAATTTGGCCGCTGCAGTCATCTGGGAAAGTTTTTAACTCTGATTAGTTTTGACAATTCTGATTTCTACCTGACTAACTCCTCTCTCCAGGTGCTTGAGAGTAACCCTGACTTCATTCGGTCGACGTAAAGAGATCCTGACGTCTTCACGGCAACAAGGTGTGCAAATCTTACCCAGGAATAAAATTAAAATAACGATAATGGAGATATTGCAAAAACAGTGACAGGTACTCGAGAGGGTCGCAATTTCCCCGTGAGAGCTGAGACTGGGCTTTCTTTACTTATTCTTATAATTTCTCAGAACTAATCTTGATCATGGCTGGATTAAGAGGAAACAATTGTAACAAGTGGATATCGACAATCTAAAACCTGTTTTCTCTTTACTGCTCGTTGGATATTTGGAACAAAGGGCGTGGTCACATACAAGCTGTAAATGAGAGAATGAATTACAGAGACTTGGCAGGTAATGAGTGAATCTTGAGCTTTGTTGATTGCATTTCTTCTCATCTCTCCCAAATTAATTTTGTTTCTAAATGAAGTACTGTGATGTGCTTTGTTCAAAAGTTCAATAAAAGATTGCCCTGTTCTTGTTGCTGCCACCTTCTACAGCCTACTAGCAAATTCAGTGGGGGGGGGGAACATTTTGCTGTTAGTGTTCGTGAACATCCTTAATGCCAGTGGACACCCTCATGGGCTTGTTCAATTATCGACGGACCACACTGTTTACTGAGGGACAGACAGATGGATAAATGCTGTATATTTCTCCTTATGTCTTCTCCCCTAAACTCAACCTCCTCCTCCTCCTGCTCTCCATGGGATAAAGGCCATAAATGATAATGCAGAGAATGACTCAGCTGAGTATTGACCACTCTGAGCCTCCTGAGGCTGAGAGAGTGAACTTAACAACCGCTCCCCGTGCCTGTCACTGAGAGAAAGAGCAAGAGGGAAGGATGTTTGTGCAACAAATATTAGCACTTTAAAGCATGGGGAAAATACTCCAGCTGTAATTCGGGAATAAAAGCGCAAGATTTAAGGCGTCAGGATAGGTGACCGGACCACAGCCAAGATGTAAAGTCTAAATCTTTTAATTAAAGTTTGAAACTCACAAATGATTCGTTTTCAGCTGGAACTTTAATCCAAGGTTGTTTTGTTCAAATACCCAGTGGTGGGATTTACTTTCTGATCAATACGCCAAAGCCTTGCCCAAAAGGCTTGAGAACAGGATAGGCAGATGATTGGAGTTTGCATTCCAATGGTGCAAGACAAAAAAAAAAAGAAAAAAAAAGAAACGTGCACCAAACCCCATGCATGGTGTATTGGTGTGTTTGTACCAAGATATTTGCTTGACCTTTGAGGGAACACTTGCAGACTCTAATTAGGGTTTTCGCTAATTAGACAAGGAAGTACAAGCTTGCAAGTGCTGTAACAAAAGCACAAGCTTTACTGTCAAGATATCATGAGCTTGATGCTTGTCTTCTTAGAACATAAGATAATCAGGCATTCATTCTGAGTTGTCTCCATCCTTTGGACTTTTGTTTTGGGTGGAACCAGGTTTAAGGTAATGCAGTGAAAGGTACTGAGAAAATAAAAAGACAACTTGGAATCCAATTTTTGAGGGATAAGAACAGTTGATTATCAAATGACCCATACACCATTTTAATGAATACGGGGAATTTTCAGCTGTGTGATTATTGTAAAGGTGACCTGTATTTTCATGTGTCCAGAGAATCAGACTCCTGGTGATCGAGCACTCAGGAAAAGCCTGACTAAAGAAGTCCTCTATTCACCCCGTCCTTTCTCTCTAGTCACCGTCTCTAAGCCGCACTGTCTCTATCCCCTGGCAGCCATTTAGACCCTAATTTTACCACGAGCGGCTCCATCGCCTCAGCCTGGTTGTAAATTGAAATTGGTCTGAGGCACACTGTCGGCTGATTGAATGTGAAAGGAAAACCATGGTAAAATAAGCCGGAGGTGGAGGGAAATTCCATGAGGTGCTTGGCCCCCAGATAGAGACAATACCCTTTCTAGGGAAAAAAGTATGTGTGTGATGTTTATAT
>JAOTQY010000014.1:12686968-12699328 GCA_026413445.1 Dolichallabes microphthalmus
CTTTCATGCTCTGCTAAAGTAATTATTCCTTACAAAACTAAACAAAAGAATCTTTCTATTACAAACAAAAGCACACAAAAATGCACCTTATTTCATCCTAATTAAATGACTTTTAATTTTACTGCCACAAGGACAACACGATATAAGCATACACGAGTTACTGTATGTTTAAAAATGTTCTCTACTATAAATTAAAGAAACACATCAGTCTAATAATTATCTATCACTTTATTACACAGTCTTTAGTGATACAGCCTGTATCCATTTCCCTCTTAGGCATTTTAGTTAAAACTTTCTTTTATCATTCTAAATGTATACCTTTCTCGATTTTTCCTCGTTTATATCACCTATAGAAATGTACGGCAAAAGGTTTAACCTTCAAAACACTTTGTTGTCTCATGTAATTCTTACTTAAAAAAAAAAAAAAAAAAAGTAAAGCTCCAAAACACACGTTCGTGGTTCACGATTCTTTGATTAAAGCGTCTTAAAGAACGGCGGTTTCTTCTTATGATATGGAAGGGGGAAAAATTTGGTTTAAGAATATAAGAGCTGTGCCTCCGAGTGGCGCAGTGGTAAAGCGCTCGCCCTATCATCCGGAGTTCGCTGGTTCAATCCCCAGGTGATGCTGTAACCTCTCACAGCCGGGGGTCTAGAGGGAGCTGATTGGCCGAGCTCTCTCAGAGGGGAGGGATGAGAGGTACTTTGTTCTCCCACATTAATTACGTCACTACAGCCAATCAGGCTCGCGCACGTGGAGGGAGCGTATAGCGCTGTCCTCCGAGTGTGTTACGCCGCCCCCAACGGTGCGTGAGCGAGCAGTTCGGAAAGATGCGGTCGGCTGGCGTCGCATGGTTCGGAGGAAACACGTGATGGTCTTCGGCCCTCACGGCTGAGTGGTAGTAGTAGCCTTAATTTGGGAGCGCCCCCTAGTGACGGGGAGGGATTGGACACGACTAAATTAGGGAGGAAAAATAAATAAATAAATAAATAAATAAATAAATATATAAGAGCTGAGATTATACAACTTATTCAATCCTTTGCTGGTTTGATTCAATTCATTGGATAAAAATAAAATTTTCAAACATCAAAATCATTTAACCACAAGTCATTACAGGTGGTTAAATTGACATTACAATCAGGATTTTATGTAGTTTGTCAGTAATTTTAGCACTTGTTTATTTTTTTTTTCTAAATCATTTTGAGGTGATAAATAAACATTGGCAAACATCCTCTTAATGTGATCATTATTTGCTGTTAGCCTCGAAAAATACATCTGAATCCAAATGATAGTTAAATATTGCAATTTTAATCATAATCGCAATGTGCCAATACAATCATATTGTTTTATTTATTTATTTCATCAAATTGTGCATAACTCAATCAAATCCTTGGGCATTTTTTTTATTCCAAATCAATCCAAATCAACCTTTTAAATTATTAAATGTTAAATGTTTATTATTAAATGTACCATGGCCAGTGCAGAAACAAAAACTAGCCGCTTCCATCTTCCACATATTACTCACATTTTGTGAGAGTATAGCTTCTTTTTGAATTTATGGGCAATTGGTGGAATACCGCCACCTATTGGACTGGAGTGGAAAGAATAATCGCTTTGTACGAAACATAAAATGCCGATGAAAATCTGACATCCAGTATGTTCTTTGTTTTATTTACATTTTTTATCCATTCTTAAAGCATTTATATTTGATATTTACAAAAACACATGCGAAGAGGAAAAAAAAAAACAATCAAGAAGACCATTTACACAGCACTTCGACATTATTTTTTAGTTTTTAACACTTTTAAACCTGTAAGAAATATAGCTATTATATTTTAATATACAAGTAATGATTCACAGCTCTAATGAGCATGTTGCTTTCTTTGCATATTCATTTAAAGTTTATTTATTGATCTTAAGTTTCGACTTGCTGTGGTCTTAAAACCCAGCACTACTGTTTTGATCTTAAAGCAACTTTTGTTTAAAGTTAGGTAATAAGATTATATCATACATATGGTTTAAATGGGCAGTTGTGGAAACCATCACCGTGTCAAACTGTGATCTCGCTACTCAACATCATATCAGGTGAGAATCACCCTCACTTGTTTTTTATTTCAGTACACCTTGTGTTTTATATACTATACACTACGTAAAACTTGTTCACTTCAACCGCACACAGAACTCAGCATTTAGGATCATGTCAGTGTGCTGGTCAAACCTTTACCACCCACACTCTAGTGACCACCAACAGACCTCGGATTGTACAGGGTTGTACAAGCATGACGTGAGGTCAGACACTCTGTCTCGGCATCGGAGACGTAATGGATATCCGAATCCGCCGTGAGCGTGCTGTGAATCCGAGAATAGGGCCGGAAATCATCTCTAATAATTGCCAATTACATGCTTTGATTTTTGTTCGGCTCCAATTTGTATTTCTTAACCGGCCAGTTCCTGTTCATCACTGATTGGATTAAAGTGCGAGCAAGAGTGGCTGCCCCTGCCCCTTAATTAAGCACCGTGGAAAAAGATTGATTATCTTAAGCAACAAACCAATTAGACTTTACTCATTATCTTTCTCCATCTGCATACTCTCTCATGTTCTCTTATCCCTTGTACTTGTACACCATCCCTGAGACGACATCGGTTCCTGCCCTCCATCTTGGCCGTGTTGTTTCTATCTACGAGCTCTAAAATGGCCTCTCAAAAAAAAAAAAAAAAAAAAGGATGTAGGTGAGAAAGTAAAGTGAAGGAGAATACAGGAAGGAAGGAAGAAAGGAAGGAGGGGGGAGGAAGGGTGATGTGCCTCGTTGATGAATGTACTCCAGTGGCTGGATCCCCTCTGATGCCTGACCCCAGATGTGCTGGTGGATCAATCAATTACATCTCCACTCCAGCAATCAAACAATGTTATTATCAGGCATCAGCTCGTCGACCTGGAAAGGCTGGCAAATCAAAGTGTGCTGTGATGCTTCCGTCAGGGCTCTGTGGCACGTCGCTAACACAGATCGGCAGCGTCCCTGACTTCTAACACACACATACACACCACCCATCAGGGGCGTACACCCACACCAAGACAAAGCAGATGTTGATCATAGCTACCCAAATCTGATCAGCACGATTCATAAAAGGAGAGCCCGAATTAATGAATCTGTGACACGACACTTTGAAGAACATAAAGCGTGTGATTCCATGCGACTGGAAGAATTCCTTCGAAGACTAGGCCGCTTACTTTTATGGTGAATGAACATCCATACAGTCTTGATAAACAGCTGAAGAAATGGTTTTAGCCAGTCATGGAGAACAAGCCCAAAAATACTACATTTGAAAATACTTCAAATAGTCCACTTTAACATCAGATCGATGTTCTAAACATTGAAAAATATGACTTTGAAGACCCAGTCTCATTATTTCATCGGCTACAACTGGCACAATGTTAACGTTAAATAAATGCTAATAAACCGTGCACTGTGTAAACTTTCTAATATTGTTTTCAATATTTATCCAAATCCACATCTTTTTTAAAAGTTTACCTTCGCACCGTTACTCTTAATCCGACCTACTGAATTCTCTTGATGCCTGGCCCCCTTTATTGCTCCTTGCGGCTACATTTGATTATTTGGTGGTGGTTGTTTTTTTTTTGCTTAATTCTAATTAAACTGCTTTGTTATTTAGCACAGAATTAAGATTTATGTCACAAAAATAGAGAATGACATACCCTGTTCTCTAAGACGTGCAGTAAAGTCAGCAGAGAATAAATAGCAGTTAATTATCGTGGGAGAGGAAAGCAATAACAGTTGTAGCTACAAACTTTGCTGCACTGTGGCGCGTCCTGGGGACCAGAGAACGGGCGGCGTGTTTAAGTTTCCGACTCACCCAGTGTTGACTCGCTGATATTAACCTGACAGAAAATAAACAATACGTCTCGTGTATTAACACAAGGTGTATAGAAAATCTTCAGTTTGTGCTTTGAACCAGGCTGTAATAACCTAGCAAGCCGAAACAGAGTGCACTGAAATGAGACTATTCTTATTCAATCCCAGCCTACAATGCAGAGATTTTGCTCTTTTGTTGACACATTTGACCAGCAAAAATCACTTTTTAGTCAACTTTAGAAATTCAAATGGGTCGCCAGTGTGTGTATACAAACAATAAACATAAAACATATTGACTGATTTTTGTTCTTTTTATTATTTCTATTGACCAGGTCTTTAACAACCTAATTAGGTTTCCATCCCTAATGTGACCTCATATAAGAAGAGCCCCTCACCCGTGTTGTTGCTTAGCTCTACTGTTCAGAGATGCTCTTTAACATACCTTGATTGAAACGAGATACAGATAGTCCCCGACTTACGAACGAGTTCTGTTCCGGGAGAAGATTCATAAGTTGGATTCGAGTCCGACAAATTGTACGCCTTTGGCACGAATATAGAATGTAAAGCTTACCAATCCACATGACTAAATCTCTGTCCCCTTTCCCCACACTGTCATCACGTGGCCAAAAACTGTATCTGCGTCTGAATCTCACACGGCTCGAATGTAGCAGTGTTGTCTATGCGCCTTTAAATTGTGAGGGGAATCCCGGACGTCATTTTGTCTCAGAGCTGTTTTCCACTGTATTGGACTGTGAACTCTCTTCTGATGAGGATTTTCCGAAATTAGGATTATTTCACCATCGGGACAGCTTTACAGGACAGACATTTTTTTTTCATCATGCTCCCGGACTAATTCATTGAAACCGGTGAGGATGATTCATTTCTCCCGCACCCCAAACACCCCCCCCCACACACACACACACACGTGCACACATACAATATACCGGATCTAAGACATTTTTATACATTTGCTTACACACAAAAAAATATTGTATATAATCGTAAATATTGGTATCTGATGCACTGCAGTGTCTATTTTTTGTACAATACACGTGCGGTACTTCTGTGTTTTATTCGTGTCTACCAATGTTCGTAGAACCAGTTCGTAAGTTGGGGACCACCTGTATTATTCGAGTTGCCTTTCTATCAGGTTGAACCAGTCAGGCCTCTGACCCCTAGCCAGGCATTTTTACCCAAGGCATTGACGCTCACTGGATATTTTCTCTTTTTCAGACTGTCCTCTATAAACCCTAGAGATGATTTTTGGGTGAAAATTCCAGAAGATCAGCAGTTTCAGAAATGCTTCAGCCACATTCAAAGTCGCTTAAATCACCTTTCTTCGCCATTCAGCAGATGGCCTTGACCAGATCTACATGCATCGAGATGCTGCCATGTGATTGGCTGATCAAATATTTCTGTTAACGTGCGGTTAAACGGGTATAGGTAATGAAGTTGCTGGTGAGCATCAAAGAAATTAATTGAATTAAAAAACTGAAACAACTTTTAGACGATTAAAGCCCCTGGACATAACTTGCATACCTGAGTAAATTAAAACACACACACGTCAGAGCATGTAGTCTTATTCTAACAGCTAAACAGCCATGTGAAAGATCACTATTATTCTATATAATGAAGAGCATGCAGCCCAGAGGTGCAGCTCCCAGAGCATCACGTGAGCAGGGTCAAGGGTCATCTGTGTAGATTAATTTTTTTTTTTTTACTCTAGGATTCTAGGTACCTAAGGAACCTATCTTGAAGTAGCTGAATAGAAGAAAAGAGGCCATGTTTAATGTATCAGGAGCCTCTGCATTGACCATGATTGTGTTAAAAGGGGCACTGTCCTGTTTAAATTTTTAATATCACAGAGATAAAGATTTATGAGCTGACGGGAAGAGCATCCACCACTCGTTTTCCTCCTAAACTCTGTGTATGTGTGTGTGTGTGTAAGACAGTCTGCAGCGGGCTTGACGGATGATGTGGGCCTGTGGGAGTCTCAAACCATCTTTGCAGGTAAGCAATAGGAGGAGAAAAAGTTTGTGTCTGTGTGTGTGTGTGTGTGTGTGTGTGTGTGGTGGATGGAGGGCAAGGGAGTCAGCCGTGAAGGAGCATTTCTATCTTTAGCCGGCGCTTCCCGGCCATGGGTTCGTTGCTCTAATCACTGCTCGGGTTCTCCTTCTTCTCGCTGCTCTTCTCCCCGAGCTCTTCCTGCCTCCTCGTTACTGACACGATGCTCTACTTCTACTGCTCTTCATTATAAAGATGTAGTGTGGACATTCCTGCCATCACTGAGGGTGATGTCGCATGTGCAGTGTGTAGTGGTTACACACCCCCTCCCTATCCAGGGATCCTTCAGAGGGGTGAGGATACGGTGACCTCACACTCAGGTGAAGAGAGAAGCGATGGAGGACAGTGTGTGTCTCAGAGAGGTGCACTAATGGAGAATCAACTGAACACTAGTGTGGTACGAGTGGACCGTAATGCCTGTTCGCCTCAAGGGAGGAAGGACGAAGAGAAAGAAAGAAAGACAAAAAGAAGGATGGAAGAAAGAAAGGAAGGAACCCGGAAAGGATGAAAGGAAAAAATAAGAGGTTAGCCAGAAATGGGAATCAGGAGAAGAAGAAAAGAAAAAAAAAAAGACAGACAAGCAAGAAAGGAGAAAAAAGCAGAAAAAAAATAAGAGGAAAGAGACAGAAGAAAGGAAGGCAGGAAGAAATGAATAAAAAAAGAAAAAAGAAAGAAAGAAAGAAAAGTAAGGAAAGAGAAAGAAAAAATAAGAAGCTAGCAAAGAAAATGGAATGAGGTAAAAAGAGAGGTAGATGGAGAAAAAAGATGGAAAACAATAACAATGAAGAAAGTCCAGCAGAAAGAAAGAAAGAAAGAAAGAAAGAAAGAAGGGGATATGAAGTATAAAAGAAAGGTGTAAAATAAATAAAAAAGAAAGAAAGAAAGGAAAGAAAGAAAAAAAATAAAGGAAAAAGTGGAAAAGTAAGATCTAAGTAACAAGGGAGAGAGACAGACAGAGACGAGCAAGAAAGAAAAAAAATAAATGGAACAAACGAAAGTAAAGGAAAGTGGGCACTGATTGTTTTCCTCTTACAGCTCGCCTTGTGCTTTATTTCCTGCTCATCCATTAGTAATGCTGTCATCACACACACGTCCAGTCTTCTGATGAGCTCAGTTCGTCCATTTCAGAAAAAGTGCGGACGGAAAGGAAACGAGGACCGATTTGTAAAATCTTCTGCACAGCTGGAAAGTATGAGAAGAGAACATCTGTGCTCCAGGGTTTTAAAAAAAAAAGGGGGGGGGGGTGTAAAAGATTCACCTTAAGAAAGCAAAAGCGTGTCGTTTGACCACCATCCACCTCCCCCCACCCCACATATACGCACACGTCCGATCTAAAATACAATAGTGCCTACACAGGCAGGATTATTAGATTTGTGGAAGTTAGCAGGACATGCAGGCAGGCAAGCTGCTGAAGTGGCAGGATTTCTTTATGAGCAGCTCCTTTGTAGTGATCTAAGCACTTTGGCAGGTAGTCGTGCACAAAGTCATGCAGAAAGCATATGAGAGATACCGGAGAGAAAGTATGGAAACAAACAGACAAAACAGCAGATGCTGCTAATGTGCGAAACAAACAGGCTTCTCCATGACCTTTATCATGAGAGGAAAGAAAGAAGAAAAGGAAGAAGAAAAAAACACGCTTCCTCTTGCTGATCTGTAATGCAGCCTTGAGTTTGCGGCTACGCTTCGAAGGCTTAACATGGGTACGCTTTTCGAATCTACCTGGGAAAATCCTAGCATGGACAAAGCGGGAGAAGATTTTATGAAAAGAAAAAGACGAGAAGAACCTCACTGTTTGTGCCGTGATTATACAAATAAAAACAGAAACAAAAGAAAAAATGTCTCTGAAGAGGGCCTGATATGAACCTGGCGTCCAGGACGGAAGACACATGATCCTGACACGAGTGATAATAGCTAATATTGTAAAGTGACACTGATTGCAATTAGTGCTGGTTAATGGATTTCTGTAACAAACAGGATGAAAATTCCAGCGATTCATCATCATGCACTCACTTAGCCAGCTATTTTTAGACAAATCCATGCAGCAGGGATAACACTACATTAAAAATGCATTAATTACAGCCTCTTGGGACTGATTAATTGCAAGGAGCTGAATCGCTGCTAATTTAAATTTGATTAATTGTGCGGCTCGATAGGCCGACTTCTGAAACCTCTTAAGCCTGTAAAAACTAATAAAAGATTTACCTTTTGGAGTAGATGCTTGAAAATGAATACATCTCGTGTTCTGGAGCAGTGCTCGTATCAGTTACAGCTGCAGCCCTATTACACCCCTGACTTTATTGATGTAGTTTGGAAGAAGAAGGGGGGGGGGGGATCTTAACTCTGAAATGATGTTAAAAATCCAATCCAATCTTCACCTGTCCAGTTTCAGTTCAGAAGTCAAGTCTGATGTGGTTTTTCATCCACCTTAAGGGTCGAAGCTTCACAATCGATTTGTTCTTTCTTCTTTGACCATCGCTCAACATCAAGGCATTTCTGTCCACATAACTGCTTCAAGTGGAACATGTACATTTCATGAATTTCAAACCACCATCATGATTTTACATAATTATGTTTCAATTTGTAAAATGACTTTAGCTAGGGTTTCACACATTGGGTCACACACACTGTATATACTGTATAGAGATAGTCTTCGACTTTCAAACATTCGAGTTATAAATTTCCGCACAAACGGACCGCGGTTCCATGAACATTCGTAGATGCGAACAAATCTCGGAAGTAGCTCACATGTATTGTGCAAAAAAAAAAAAAACACTAATATTTACAATTACATGCAATATTTCAGGGTGTAAGTGAATGTATAAAATCCCTTATATTGTATGCGCGTGCGTGTGCAGGAGAAATGAGCCGGCCTCACCGGTTTCAATGAAGCAGTCCGAGAGCACGATGATGGAAAATGTCTGTCCTGTAAAGCTGTCCTGATGGTGAATAATCCTAATTTCACAGAGTTCACAGTCCAATACAGTGGAAAACTGCTCTGAGACAAAATGACGTCCTTTTAAGCGCAGTAAAGTATGCCTTACATTGTATATTTGTGTCGAAGGGGTATAAGATGCACTTTGTCAGATTTACGAACAAATCTCACTTACGAACATGCTCCCGGAAGTCGGGGACTACCTGTGCTTACAAATATATACTTATATACACATTTAAAATACATTATAAAACATTTTTTTTGTTTGTTTGTTTTTTTATACTTTAATGCATAAATTAAAGATTCCCGTTTTAAATTATATTCTGTCATTACTATATATTTCAGGTGGCCAATTGAAAACAATAACTAAGCTTATATTAATGTGCTCAGTCATTTTAATACATCAACATTTCTATAGCAAAAGTTATGCGCTGACTATTTTCCTACATCACAGCACACCTTGAGTCAGGTTTATTCCACTGCTTTATCAGTTGTTTTTGTAACTAGAAAAGTTCCAGCTCTTTAGGTGTTTGAAAGTAAATAGGAAAGGAATTTAATGATTACATTTCCAACCAACAACTTGAAAACTCAATCTCAATAGGGCCACTTTTCTCTTTCCAACCTCGAGGTGAACGAGGGAGGCATTTGTTCGACACGAGCACCACAAAATAAATAAAGAAGCACAGACCGGATCAATGGCTCGCTCTAATCCCGTCTACACCGAGGAAAATGAGGGAGGGTCTAGAAAATGAAAAAAAAAAAAAAAAAAAAAGAATGAGGCAGATGGAGAAGGCAAAAGAAAGAATATTGAGAGAGTGGAGAAATTCTGTGCGAGTATGTGTGTGTGTGTGTGTGTGTGTGTGTGTGTGTGTGTGTGTGTGTGTGTGCGCACGGCGTGCATGTGAGAGAGAGAGAATGATGGAGAGAGAAAAGCTGTTATTACAGATGAAGATTACGGCTCCCTGATAAACAGACTCAGTTGGACCATCAGAGAGCGCTAAACAAATTCTCTGCATGCCTCCAATCAGGGGGGGCGTAGTGCTGATTGGGATGAAGGAGGAGGCTACTGACACATCCTCACAGAATAGTATCGAGAAGCACGGGATCAAAACCTTCTACTGAGTTACCAGTCAATCAAGAAACGGGTAAACACACCCTGGCAGAAATTTTTATACGTGTACAGTTCTTTAAAGAAAACCAATAATCATTTTTTTTAATAGGATTCCAATTTAACTACAGGTAGTCTACGACTTACAAACATTCGAGTTACGACTTAAATGAATCAGTCCGAGAGGACGATGATAGAAAATGTCTGTCCTGTAAAGCTGTCCTGATGGTGAGTAATCCTAATTTAGGAAAATCCTCAAAAAAAACACAGAGTTCACAGTCCAATACAGTGGAAAACAGCTCTGAGACACAATGGTATTGTTACATTTCATACTGTATTTCACTGAGAGATTCATTTTCCTTACAGTTTTTGGTCACGTGATTGGGGGGGGAGGGGATGGAGGTGGACAGAGATTTAGTTAAGTGGATTGATATGCTTTACATTGTATATCCGTGTCAAACGTGTACAAGACTCACATTAGACAACACATAATGCATTTCATTGGCTTTGTACAGTGGACAAAGAAATTAAAGTTGAATCAAATCTAATGTAATGATCTTAATACTGTGTACTGCCCCATTATCGTCAAAGATGGCTTGCAGTTCTTTTGTGATCATCATGGACAAAATCTCTCATTACCTCAGCCTGTAAATCTGCCCACTCTTCTCGGCAACAAGCCTCCATATCATGTTAATTCTTAAGTTATCTTGCACGGTTGAGATCTCCGCAAAGTGTCTCAATGATATTGAGGTCAGGAGACTGTAATGGTCACGCCAGACCCTTCACTTTTTCCTGTTGAAGTCGCTCGTGCTTTGGATCACTGTCATGTTGGAAAGTGTGCGGCGTCTGGGCTGATAAATGTGAACAGGCCTGCGGTATTTCCTGATGCTGCATTCATCTTGCTCACACACTCATCCTCAGAGCATCAGTGACCTACCTGCATGTTTACAGCAGGGATGGTAAACTTCACCTTGTTGACTTCTCTCCAAATATAATACGGTTTTTATATATCATCAAATATACATTACTGCACAGTGAAATTGTATATTCTTTACAGAGCAGGCTTTGTTAGGAGGCTGGGGTCAAGAGCCATGGCGCCCCTCGAGCAGGCGGTGTTAAGGGCCTCGCTTAATGTTCCAACTGCGGCAACTTGGTGGAGCTGGGGTTTGAACTGCTGACCTGCGGATCAGTAACTCAGAACCTTAACACACAGGGCTAGTAGCGATGGGGGGGGGGGCATCATCTGCATCATCTGATTCAGTGATGCATCAAGTGCCCCACAAACAAATCTTGATACATCACCAGTCTGACTCCAAAATAATTTCTTTAGAATCTTTAATTTATGTATGTTTGCATTTAAAGTGACAAAATGCTACAGTTCCTCTACAAACTTTTCACACACTAGCAGACAGAACAGCATCCCGTGTGGTTGGAGTAAATTATTTGTTTAGAATTGTAACAAAACATTAAAATAAAATAATACTGATTCTGGATGTGTGTAAAATTTGTATACTTATAGACCGTAATACAGATTGAATCGGCATCTAGGCATCGTGATATTATCGTATCAGGTGATCCACACTTCTAAATTATAGCATTTATGGTTGTGGCTAAACAGTTATATTTTGGTCTCAACATTTCAAGTGACTTTGTGCCAGAGGTTTTGATGTTTGATAACCCATGGGGTACAATAAGTACCTTCTTATTGTAAATCTAGAAACACTCGACCACATTTTTCTTTTGCCATAGAAACTTGAATTTAATCTAAAGTTTAGACCTTTGCTGGTGTACCAGACTGTGACTTGGTGTCAAAAGAACCTGTAATTGTCCACCACTTCTTTCACAGAGCTTGAACACTTTAATTTAGTACCTTTAATTCTTTGGATATCTTCTTATAACCCTTGCCTACTTTATAAAGTTTAACAACCTTTTATTTTGACAACCTCTAGATCGTTTGCCTTCGCTCAGTATTCCGGCGAGTCAGTGCAGCCTTGGATGAAATTGTGCATGGGTTTTCCCAGAGCTGGCTATTTATACACAGACACTAATTACACTCAAACAAGTCACAGGTGTGGAAACCTACCCTTAATAGCCTTGTGTGGATATAATCAGGCCAAGCATTTAAGGGTATTTAAGCTTGAGATCAGGATGATTTGATTGATTTCAGTTATCGTTTTGACATCATAAATCCCTCTGGGGTCGACTGTCCCCCAGGCGGGATCACTTGCATTTTGTTAGTTTTTTTTAAAACAGCGAAGAGGATTCTGTCATTTTTTGATCATACACATAAGTTGTTGTTGTTCTTTCGTCTACTCCCGACAAGGGGTCGCCACAGCGGACTATCCAGTCCGCACTACAACTTGGCACAGGTTTTACGCCGGATGCC
>JAOTQY010000014.1:12713555-12730291 GCA_026413445.1 Dolichallabes microphthalmus
TTTCAGTTATTTCACCTTTTTTTGTTAAGTACATAACTCCACATGTGTTCATTCATAGTGTTGATGCCTTCAGTGAGAATCTACCAATGTACATGGTCATGAAAATAAAGAAAACACATTGAATGAGTGAAGGTGTGTCCAAACTTTTGGCCTGTACTATACATGATAAACCCCATTTCTGCCAAATCAGCACAGGACAGTCTGTTATAATGAAACATCATGGCTTATCATCGTTTTTATTTGTATTTTATTACACTATTCAGTACGTCTGTTACCATATGCAATAATATAATCCTATTACGACAGTTCCGTCCATATCACGCCATCAAACTCATCTGATCTCAACTGATCCCCAGGTAAAGAAATCATGAAGACCTCGTCAGTGAAAGAACAGGTGCTCCATCCAATCTGCAGCTGACACACAGTCTTTTTTTTGTTTGTTTGTTTCCCTCCATATTGACACTATCCGTCAACGCTCGCGGCCATGTCTTATTACCTCCTCTGTCCATTTCGGACCATCACGTACGGTCAACGTTTCAGAGCTCAGCTAATTTAATCGGCTCTCTGTGATGAGATCTTTCTCTGGATTTTGATAGCTGTGTTCGGCGTCGTTTATAAAGTGAACAGGAAAAAAAACTAAACGAGGCAAACGCGATCAAAGCCGTAATGCTGTCGAGGTAATCAGCAGCTGCGATAAAATTACAGCCGAACAAATGGAGCGAGGAACATCCGACAGGGCCGCTCGCCATCTGCTGACGCCGCCGCTGACAGTGTGAGATCTCCGAATCGAGATGCGCACACAGGATGCGTCGACTCAGTTTTCTCAAATCTTACAGTTTTGATCAGGTTTCTCGGTTCTGAAGAAATAATCACCTGCTTTAACCTCCTCAAATAAACCTGCTTTATCACAATCTCTCGGTTTTATAAGCAACTGTATAATTACAGAATTGGCTTAAATAAAAGTATTTGAGATGACAAAGATCACTCGCTGCTTTATGAAACCTTTACAACATGTGTTTGCTTTAGCTCCTGTATGGACCAAAGCCTTGCTCTGAGCATCGGATAAAATCATAGCCTTTAAAGCTGCAGTACGTAAGATCTAAAAATATTCCTAGAACCATAATAGCCATATAATTATTAAATAAAAGTACAAATAAAATAAGCTGTGATTCGTGTAATAATAAACTACAGACGAATAATATAACAAACATCTAAATCTGGCGAGTTTAGGCCACTTGTTGCATTTTCTGGGCGGAGTCAAGCCAAAAAAAAAAATCCAGGATATGATAGGAGCTGTTTTGAGTGGGTCTTATCAGATGGACTTTTGGTTCTGTAGCTAGAACTATCTCAGACTTGGGTGAAGAAGACTTCTTGTTTTTTTCCCCTTCATTGCAGTACTCGTTGCAGGCAGCAGAGGGCTCTATACATAAGAAACCCCTAACCACTAAAAGCGAGACTACCTCATCTTTTGAGAGACACTAATAATAAACCTCCTAACATCATTGCATCAGTGCATGGGTTAGTGCAGATCTGACTTGTGTGTGTGCGTGCGCGTGTGTGTTTTTATTTCATATTTAAGGTGGGAATGAGAATTTAAAAATGCTCTCCGCCTCTGACGCGAGTTACCTGAAGACTTGTTGCGAACAGCATGATGACTCCATAGTAAGCTCATGTAAAGAGGATGTTTCAAAGCGCGAGTGTGTTGTTTAAGAGTGGGCACATTTATGAAAGTCAATCAGCAGCCATTGTATCCTGCCAAGTCTTCGCGAGCGTCTCTGCCACACCTCCTTCCCGAGGCAAACCGGTGACCCTTTCTTCTTTTCTCATTTTCCCGTGCTCGTCACTGGCCCCTCAAAAGCGGCGTGATTGAGTCATTTACGCCAACAATTACCGTCTAACAATGCTTTCTTGTCCTGCTCTCCTTTCTATTGCTCTTTCTCTCAAAAAGGCTTGATTGCACACTGTCTCCAGCCTTCATCAACAGATGGAGGAGGCTGGGAAACATCGATGCGTCAATCCCGAGGCCAACTGTTGGAAGATGTGGATCAATCAAATCTCAAACAAAAGGTAGAATGAAAGCGAGAGAGAGAGAGAAAAAGAGAGAGAAACAAGTTTAAAGCCTTGTTTTTTTTTTTATCCAGGAGATGCAGGTATCATGGAGCAGCTGCAGAAGCAAAAGACACACCAAGAGACCAAAATACACCACAAACAAAGCTGATATTTTCAGTCTAATTAACTCTTAAACAAAGAAAAGATCACCCTTGGTGGCACACAGGTGCTTGCATAAACACAGTGTCCGAGAGCCAACAATGCACTCTCTGTTCTCTTACAAACACTCTCCGCTGAGCCAAGACACATCAACATCAGCCAGACGGCCAATCATGATTTAAGGGCACAGAGGAAACCAGGGGGGAGGATGTAAATGAAGTGGTATCTGACTCTCTCCATCTGTACAGACTGCTCTCTCTTTACCTTCTTTACACCCTGCAACAATCCAGCATATCAAGGGTAGCTTCCACCTGCTACACCAGCAAAGTCTTGGCATCTATAGCCTCTGGGGAAACGGCTTAACTGAGCCAAGGACCAAGTGCACAGCGTCTCTTCAGGACTAGTCAGACTGCTCCATGTGACAAGCGCCAGCACTGAATTCTACACTACAGACAACGCGGTTAAAGCGTGCGAGACGGTTTAGCGTGACGAGATGGTTATCCGCTATGTTACTAAGTGCTCACATTGACGTAAAAATGTCCAGCGTTTAACCGTCGACAGGTAATCTGAGAACATGGGTGCAAAAATAAAGAGAACCTTAAACAAAGACATCATGAGCTCGAGTCCATGACAGCAAAATTGGCCAAGTAGGTAAGCAAATTGGTAAGTAATTAACTACGTAGGTTTGTCGATAGGTAAGTAAGCAAGAAAGCATGTAAGTAGGTATGTAAGTAAGCAAGAAGCTAAGTAAGCAAGTACGTAGGTAGGTAGTTAGGTAAGTAAGTAAGCAAGCAAGCAAGCAAGCAGATAGGTAGGTTGATAAGCAAGTAAGTAAGTAGGTAGGCAGGTAAGTACTTAAGTAATTAAGCAAGTAGGTAGATAAGTAAGTAAAAAGCGAAGTAAGTAAATAAGTAAGTAGGTAGGTAAGTACTGTAGGTGTGTAATTACTGTAGCTAAGTACTTACTTAAGTAATTAAGCAAGTAGGTAGATAAATAAGTAAAAAGCGAAGTAAGTAAATAAGTAAGTAGGTAGGTAAGTAGGTAGGTAGGTAGGCAAGTAAGTAAATAAGCAAGTAGGTAGATAAATAAGTAAGTAAGTAAGCAAGCAAGCTGGTAGGTATGTAGGTAGAAAAGCAAGTAAGCAAGTAAATAAGTAAGTAGGTAGGTAAGTAGTTAAATAAGCAAGCAAGTAGGTAGATAAGTAAGTAAAAAGCTAAGTAAGTAAGCAAATAAGTAGGTAGGAAGGTAAGTAAGTAAGTAATTAAGTAAGTAAGAAGGTAGGTAGGTCGTGGGTAATTAGGTAAGCAAGTGCTTCATTAAGCAAGCAAGGAGGTAGGTTGGTAGATAAGTAGGTAGGTAAGTAAGAAGCGAAGTAAGCAATTAAGTAAGTAGGTAGGTAAGTAGATAAGTAAATAACTAAGTGCTTAAGTAAGCAGGCAAGTAGGTACTGTACATAAGGAAGCGGACGGACGGACGGACGGACAGATAGATAGATATACAATATACAAAGTAAAATACATGAATATATGAAAAAGAATAAGGTGAATATGTCCCGAATAAAGGTGAATGAGGATATCTAATCAGTGGAAAGACTGTTGCGAAATGGAGATGTGCAAAAACTGAGATCATGAAGGTCAGGTGCAGATTGAGGTACATGAAGAGTGGTAGACGTCTGTTGTGAAAGTAGAGCTACATGAATAACCAAGAACGAACCAAGAACGAGTAGTGTCTGAGGGACGTCCCCAGGCAGCGTAAAGAGGTGCTGAAACAATAGTACAGCCCAGGAACAAAGGATTTCCTGAGTGTGTCAGTGGAGCAGCTCTGTGATAAAAGTCCGTCACTGAACGTGCTCTTCTGCTTGGTAAAAAGCTCCATACAGTGGGTGACTGTGTTGGACATGATGGACAGAACTTTGTCCTAATTCCAGCAGCAGCTCCGACGAGTCCGGCTTAAAGCCAGTAGTCTCAGTGTGCTGAGGGCATTGGAGAGGAGCATGAGGAGCAGGTGGAAATGATGAGCTGGCTTCACAAGACAGGAATGACTGAGTCTAGGGATGGATACAAGTAAAAATATTTCAAACTTTTAAAAGGCTGAACTGAAAATCTGTGAAAGCTGAAATAAGCTGTAACTTTCACTTACAATGAAAGTTTTAAATAAACCTCATTTCGATCTCATTGTTCAAAAAACAATCATTATTTTAATACTATGAATTCCGTGGTGTACTAATTTAAACCAGACAGCCTTCCTAAACAATTAAATATAGACTTGAAATTGTCTTCAAGCCGAATCAAAGGTGCTTTCACTCGTCAGGTCCTGCTGCTCACTTCAAACTCCATTTTCTTTTCCACAGACTCTAAAGTACCACGACGAAGTCCTACAATACTCTCTGAACAGATAACCCTCGCAATCTGACCTGCATGAGTTAAAAGTACAGCATTTTTCTTCTTCATCTTCTTCTCCCTTACGGAATACCACGTAAGAGTAATGCTGTGAATCGAGAAGTTAGCATTGGGTTGTCTCTTTTGTTTGCAATCTGTGCCATTCCTGTTAATCCTGCTGAGCCACAATAGAACGAATATCGATGGAGGAAGAAAGCGAATGAAGATGAAGGGAGCGAGGAAGAGCGTGAACTCGGGACTGGTGACGAAAGATGAGTCTCTGAAGAGAATAAGCGATCGTACATTTTTAACTCCGCGCGGCCGCTTAATTCTCATGCAATTATTGACTTTTTTCTGCAGACAAAGTTCAATTTCATTTCAGGCAGCGATTATTTATATAATAAATCATAATCGTGTGGTTAGCGCAAGTCAGGTATCGATCCACTCGTTCCCAGCTGATATGGTCGGGTTGGGGTTTTTTTTCTCCCCAGTTACATGCACAGTGTGAAAATGATCATGCGCTCGATACCAGCTTGTATCAGCTCTAATGTACGTTTCTTTTATAGTCTATAGGGAGGGATTGGAGTATCTGAGCACCGAGGCTGCATTGTATAGTTCTCACAAGTCAGATGTTTATTATAAGGAGAACATGAACACCTACGGCGAATCAATATTAGTTTAACGATATGCACAATGCACACATTAGGCACAAATAAATAATAATAAAAAAGGAATCACAGTTAAATGACTCTCCATTTGCACTATTGAACATTTTGAAAATTCCTGTTACCAGATTATGATACAGGGCCACGATTTAAAACACTCTTAGCTGGAGTAAAACACTGGAACGGCGCAAAAGATTTAAAACAGGCCGTACGTCTGTGAATGACGATCCAGGCCGTGGGGGCTTGAAGCACACTGCAGTCGTTCACGTCAACATTCAGCAAGTGGAATGCCTGATCATTGGGATGAAGGGGGGAAAAAAACGACAGAAAACTTTGCGAAAAGAGACGCATCTGTCTGTGTGAACTGTACACACCATCATTCACCAACACCACATTACAGGAACTAGGCTGGGAGATATCGACACATCCTCCGTACTGTCCTGACCTCGCTTCAAGACATGTTTGGGACATTAAAGGAGTTCCTGAGAGGCCGGGGTTTCAAACTTAAACTTGCATTAGTTTAGCAGAAGATTATATCGAGAAATAAAGGGAGTTTTTACTCTTACAACAAATCAGTCCAATCAAAAGTCCCGCTTTGACTTGAACAGCGTGCATATCGATGGGTCAGCTTTTGTTTCAGAATCGCTTTATAAACGTTAAAGCGCCCTAAAATTGGCAAATTTCTTTAAATCATACCACAAATTTGGCATTGCATTATACGCAGTTTGTGTAACACCGCCACCTGCTGGACTGGAGTGTGGAGCAGAAGTGCGTCAGGTAGAAATCATCGCCGCTTTTTGATTCCTACACATTTTTCCCCATTTCATACACATTTCCATAATTTCCTTTTGTTTCGGTAAAGCTGCTTTGCGATGCTAAAAGCGCTACACAAATGTGCTACACAAAAGTAAAATCGAATCAAATAGAGCTTCGTACGAAACATGACATTTAAACAACCGTCAACACGAGTCATCCAGCATTTCAGTGTTTATTACAGTAAATCCTTTCGGCATATGAGAAATAAAGCTGCTTGAAACTAACCAGACAGAAAATATTAGTACTATGGAATCAACTAATAAAATAGCAATGCATAAAAAAATTATCAGTCTTCCCATGATGCACAGCTCTATTCACAACACACCAGGAGATGTTCAGTAGAATATTCTTAAGCATTTCTATAATCATGAATAAAGAGAAGTGTAAAGACAGCTCTCCTGTATGCTCTTCCTAATCTCTCTTCCATCACACTCACACACACACACACCTTTCCACCACTGAGACACTTTTCCATTTGCACCTCTCCTGCTCCGTTGTGTTTCAAAAGACTGACAGGAAACATGGCTCGCTCTCCTGCGGACCGTTCTCTCGACCCGCCGAACACAATCTCGCCTCTCTCCGGGCAAACGGAGCTATTACGCATAAACAAGCTTGCTAATACGTTAATACGGGTTCTCGTTCGGCTTTGTTGTGTTTAACCCTCTCTCGGGCCTGAAGCGTAAACTTAATTTATAACCGGCATCTGGAGGAAAGCAGAGAATATCAATGTTGTGTGTCTGGCACACAATCTGGCTGGGTGAATTCTGGATTCCGATTGGTCCGTTTCTTTCAATATCTGGTTTATGACATATGAGGAGCGTGTAGGCTCCGTGATGCTCTCCAGCCCTCTCCGTTTCTCCATCGTGCGCGGCGCTTCCATTCTCTCATTAGGAGAAATGAGATCTCAGTCAGGTTCGGAGCGCCGGATCCGGAGTACGATGAGGGACGCGGACGGGAGGAACGGGCGCAGATGTGCCCGCAAGTTGAGCGGTAACGAACCCTTTTGGATGGGAGTTGCCGGTTAATTGAACTGTATGAGTCATGCTCGAGCTGAGAAGGCAGTAATTAAGCTTCGGAGGCTTGTGTGTGTTTTCCGTAATAGCTACGACAGTGATGCCTTCACACTGTCCCGTGGGGTGGGGGTGGGGGCGCAAGAAAGCGAAAGAGGAGAGTGAGAGAGAGAGAAGAATAGAAGTGGAGAGAGTGATGTGACACACACACACACACACACACACACACACACACACACACACACAAACCTAAAGCCATTTGGTCCAGACAGGAACTGATTAAATTTTGCATTATTCAAGATGTTGATCCTGAGATGTGTAGATTGAACTCCATCACAGGAGCTGAAGCACCAAATACAACATTTTTCAATTACAGTGTATAACAAAGGCAACAGCTCTACCATCTGCTGTGTCCATGGGACATCAGGAATTTCCACATCACGGAAAATAATCCACACCTCGAGATGACGCTGTAGTGCCTGACATGAAGCGATCTATTGATGTTCTCGCTATCAATAATAATAACCAGAACGATGGTGCGATCAGAACAGACTGACCTGATCTGTCAAAATGAGAAGGGGGTGTTAAACTTCGATAACCCGTTCAGTGGGTAAATATCACCCACGACAACAACATTTCATCCAATTGCTCCTCTCTTGTTGAAATAAATATATCCTTTCTGCGCATGTTTGGGTGACATTGGTTGAGTTCTTCATAGAGAAACCTGCTCTCATTCCTGATCTGTAAACTCCAGGAGAACAAACAACTCTGTTACACCTGCGTTGACTTTAGACTTTCATCCACTGGGTCTCCGGCTGAGGAAGGAGCTCTGCATTTTACACGTAGTACAGCATCTCACCAATCATAGTCAAAACTGAATTACTGTAACCGATCACAATTCAGAAAGCAAGATTTCTCAGAAAACATCATAAACCTGACCCCAAAGCAAAGGGTGTTTTTCTTTCTTCTTCTAATCAGCCACACGCTTCAACAAGGTGGTTAGAAGGAGAGCAGAACCTGTAGTTGACTTTAGAGCTGGACTGGAAAGGAGAACATTGAAGCAAATGAGGTCCACCATGTTCTCGAACCAACCACCCAGTGTGGCAGACTTCTATCACAGAGCTCCACTATGCATGATGGATTCTTCACTTTATCCTCCTCTCGTCTTACCCTGATGCTTCCATCGCTCTGGAATGGGGTAAATCTGGACTCGTCAGACCACATGACCTTTTTCCCCATCGCTCCAAAGTCCAACCCGTATTCTCCATAGCAAACTGAAGGCTTCTGTTCTGTCCCTTACTTTCAATATTAAACATTTAAGTTCTCCTGTTGTTTTTATTACGATTTAATTAATTGGGACATATCTCCCTCTCAGCTCATATTGTACTTTGTCTTTCTTCTCTTATTCATTCCTGTAGAAGCACTGGTCACCTCCCACATGTGTACCATGTGTTTTTTGTTTTGTGTTGTTTTTTGTGCAACCACAATGCCTTTTGTGTTACTATCCTTGCGACTGGATGCCTGAAATTTCCTTATGGATCAATGAAGTATCTACCTATCTATGTATCTATCTATAGATCTATTTATCTGAGCATGTAAACACACATTACCATCCATGTTTACAGTCAAGATGAAATCTCTAATCTGAAAGATTTTCATCAGATTGAAGAAATATTATCTGTGTGAATATAGCTAATAATTACAACTTATTAATAAATATACAAGTTTTAACACTTTATCAATTATATGCTGATGTGATTTAAAGATTCTTTTCCTGTGAGACATGTCCCTTATGGTACCATACATACATTTACTCTCTTTCTCCCTTAATTAAAAATAAATAAATAAAAGTGTGTCTTTTTATGAAGAAACCAAAAAGCATAACTTTTCTATCCTGAAGACTTTACAAAGCTGTCAAAGTGCCACAAATGTAGTCCATAAAAGTTGAACAGGCATCTAGTCATCACGTTGCACACTACACATTACATCTTAACGCACATTTTGCATACCCTGGAACTTTGACCTTTGCACTTTATTCTGCACATTGTCTTGCTCATGGCTGGACATACTTTTCCAAATCCAAACGCCAGTTCAATTCAATTATATTTTATTTTATTACTTGTACATTTTAACATATAAAGCTTTTGTCCCATATTATTTCTACATTTCTTAAAATTCTTTTTTCTTGTTAAACATGTTTTTGCTTTTGTATTCTAAATATATTACCAGACAAATATCTTTTGAACCATCCAACAAACAACGTCGCACATTATTGAACGTTGTACATTGAATACACTTTTACATTTTTTAAAGTTTGTTTTTTTTAAACAATAAACAAAAAAATGTTTTTTTTAATTGTCTCTAAACATCAACATTGTCACAGACTTTTTGCTTTGTACCTGCAGCTCTTATCTTCCTTCATAGGAAAAGCTCCAACAGACAAACCTTTGCTGATTCATGCGTGCTAAATTACAGCTATTTATTTTATTTATTTTATTTTTAAACACTGTTCGACTCTGGTGCAGTATTTGGTCAGCTGAAATACTTCGCACTTGATGCCAGCTTAAACCGTTGCCAAGAGCGTCATTTGGCTAGAGCGCACACAAGGCCATTCAGAGAGCTCGGCTTTTCCGCTGTGAGCTTAATTAAAGCCAGCGTGAAACACTTCTCCATCGGTCTCGATTCATATTTCTAATCTACGTCTTCAGAAACCCTTGAATGGCTCCTTATGACAGTGGGATGAAAACAATGACTTTCCATACGTCTTTCCTACAGCTCTGGCTAAAACTTATTTCACTTTTTAAACGATTTCAGTCCTCCAATCTTCTCCGCCTCTATTCAGCTCTCTGACTGAGGGCCGACGCTCGCTTTTGTGACGGGCTAAATGAAACGGGGGAATCTCATCTCGTTTTTATAATCCTTCAACCTACTCGACCATCCAAATATGTTTTTTTTTTGTTTCACTGACCCCAAAAAAAAAAAAAAAAAAACCCAAAGGAGGAGAAAAAAGTGTCAGTTGTCTTGCATTAATCAGAGTGTGGTCATGACCGTCACCGACCGTCATACAAAACAAGATGAAAAGGACAGAAGGAGAATTATTACTAAACTTAATCAAGCTGAAGTCAGCTTCTTTTTTTATTTTAAAGAAAATATAAACACTTATACCAGAGTTAAGAAATCTCAATCTCAATCTGAATCTCAAATCTGATTGGTCCAAGTTCAACAGCTCTGAGGCTCTAAGTTAAATCTAACCGTACACTTATATTTTCATTTAAAAATTTTAATTGTTAGGAAAATGCTCTGGAGGAAAAAATAACTTTAGGAAAATAATCTTTGATTTTTTTTTTTTCTTTAAAAGTAACTTCTTTACAGCTCCTCATCACTAATCACTAATATTTTTCTACAACGTCGCCAAATGATTTGTCGACAAATCAAAACTTTTGGTAAAAGTAAGAAAAATCTTCTCTCTCTCTCTTTTTTTTTTTTTTTAAAGTGAGAAGCATCTGTCTTTCACCCCTCACCGTCACTTTCTCAGGTTTCGTTTTTCTAACACCTCTCTCGCTCGTCATTTCACAGAGCTTGTGACTCTCCGCAATTGGGTGTGGGGGGGGAAAAAGGGAAAAGAAAAAAGAACAAGGACTGCTGTCAAGCAACACGCATTGAAACTGCAAGGTCATCCTGACATGTGTGTATGTGTGTGTGTGTATATGTGAGAGAGAGAGAGAGAGAGAGAGAGAGAAGTCGAGACACTCTCTGGGGTTTCTGTCTCACCACTGCGTATGTGCACAGGGAGGCGGGGGAAAAAAAAGTACCGTCTCAAAGAAGAAACACCAGGAATAGAAGACGCAAGCGGTCCATAGCAGATACGCATCAGAGGACGGCTTTTTCACCTTGAGGACTTCATGGTCTTTCTGTCCTCCTCTCTATCTATCCGTCACCATGGTGCACCAACACGCCCTTCCTTCCCTCCCTCATCCTCGTACTCACCTTGGAGCTCTCCGCTCTTGCTGTAAAGTTCTCGCCGCTGTTCCCGCAGATACGCGCTCATGCTTATGGCGTGGGACGACGACTCGAACCTGAGAAGAAGAAAAAAAAAAAAAGAAAGAGATGAAATCATACAGATGAAAGACTATCAAGTAATGAGTTTGTCACACAGATATTAAAATCTAATTAATTCATGCATCTTAAGTGAGAGCTTTACCCTGATTAGAAGATTAGAAGTATGATTAGAAGTGTATCCTGAATTGATGTGACACCAGACTACGCTCACATACTCTACATGCAGTACACTACACCTGGTCTGATCTAACAGCAAGTTAGAGTAACTGGTCAGCTTAACTCCGGCGCCATATTGAAACCATATTGAAAGATTTTGTGCATACTTCTGATATTTCGTCTTCTTTTCCAGTCCATTCCATTTCTAAATAATCCATGTCCCCAAAAACCCACTCATTTTTAATCTAGTTAATCCTCTCCAGCAACTGTATATCCTCAATTCGCGTAGTGACGGTGCTAGCCGAAAGAGGAACCTGTGCTATCTTTTTAACTGCAGCCTCTCCTACAAGTGCACAGCAAAAGGTCCTTAGCGGCGGGCAGAATCAATTCAGTTAAAGGTTTCTTCAACTTAGAAATGCGGTCAGGGATGATCTACTCGTATTTGCTGATGTGGTAAAGTCCTAAAGTCTGGGATCTTAATGGGGATGCAAACTTATGAACAGTGCTCGGCCTGGGTTTCAACTGTGCTGCATTAATAAATAAAAAATTCAACAAGTTAAATCAAAATTACTTCATACATACTGTTTAACACCTTTAAACGGTACCTACACATGAACCTTTTGAGTGCTTACTTGAAGAGAGACTGTTTAGGTCGATTTGGTTTCTTCTTGGCGAAAAAAGCTCCGAAGTCCCCGGCGGTGCTCGCGTACGAGAGTTGCGCCGAGGGTTCTGCTGCACTGCGGGTGTTCTTTACGTCCAGGTAGTCCATCAGGAGAACCTGTCCAGAACATACACACATGGATAAAGATAGCATGTGAATCGGCGATTCAGGTTCTAGGATTTACGAGTAACAAGTGGATTTTGTGTGAAATCATAAAAACCGAAATGAAGGACGATCTTCATGACCTGGATCGGTCAAACTGAACGATTAAGGGCAAACTCTAAGACGTAGATGTCTGTTAAAATAGGCTTTGATGGATAGAAGAGAGAGGGAAAAAAAAAAAAAAGTTAAAGTTCGGCAATTTCGAGTGCTCCATAATTTAGTGGCTGAAATGATGTGGTCCATTTGCAACCCCGCATGCTCATGGAAATACATCGGACTCTTAATGGTGTGATTAAATCTGAGGGGGGGGGGAGAAAAAAAAAAAAAAAGATTTCACATCTATCAAGCATCATGAATCAGAGACGGCTCTATCTGAGCAGGCCACGTACTCGCCGGAGTCAGTGTATTAATTACTAATGACCATCTGATTCACTGACCGAGTCGAGCTGAGCGTGTAACACACACCCCCGCCCCCCAAACTTAATTAAATGCCAAAGACTGCCTGATGAAGGGGCTTCAGCCTACTTAAATTACATTGCACTGGATCTTACAGGAAATTAAGTATTAAGAGAGAGAAAAAAAAAAGAATGCAGATAGAGGAAAAGAATCTGAGGATCAAATCGACAGAATGCGCCGGAGCGAAGAACTTCTCCTGCGTGTGAAAAAGTCACCGGAATTGATGATGTTATTTGCCAGACCAAACAAGTCCTGAACAAATGACCGTAGAAAATGAGTCAATGAACTGATGTGAAGTTTTGTTTTCCTTCAAGCATTCTTGGGGAAAAAAAAAAAAATGCACAAAGTATTGACCCATGAGATCTCCCGCTACCAAGCTCTGAGCTTTCTCCATCATATCCTTGGGCCATCATTAACATCCCGCCAGCTTTCTGTATGAAATCAGACATCGCTGAGAATATGAAAGATAGGCAAAAACAGTAAGGGGAAAAAAAAAGAAAAAAAAAGTTCTCATATTTCATTTACCATAGCTATCTTTCAGCTGGAGCTACAAAAATCTGCAACTGTGAAGTTTAGATCCCAAAGTCACCTTTAGTGCAAGATGTTATTAAAGAACGTTTCACGCTGGGAACAGCATGAGCCAGGCGTTCCAACACTTCAATAGAGTCTGTGCATACAATAATTTCTTTTTTTCCCCTTTTGAATAAAGAACAAAACAACTGATTGATCTTCAAAGCTAGGGTCACGGTAGAGCTGGTGCCTATCCCAGGAACCCTGGACATAAAGCGAGGAAACAGCAAGGACTGGGAAAAAAAGAAAAACAGAATGCGTCACTGAGTTAAAGTTTTGAAAACTTGCCAAAATTGTTTTAACTTACAAAAAAAAAAAAAATCACAGCTAATAATATACTTAATGAAACATAAATATAGTGTATTCCTCCAAAATGGCAATGAAATTTTTTTTATTTTAAATGTTTAAAGGTGTATAAAGGCGAGAGAGAGACAAGCAGAGAGGGAGAAAATGGATTTTTAACCTCTCTAATGAGACTTTCTTTTGCTTTACACATGTGCACATACGTGTGTTAAAAAAACAGTACACTCGCGCTGTACACACATGCTTAAAAAAAACACAATAAAATATGTTTTACGCGTTGTAGTAAACAGTACACGAGTTCACGGATGTTGATTATACCAGTAAGAGACGCATACTAAGACTCAGCAGGGGAGACAATTCCGCAGCGCAAGTGAGAGAAAAAAAAACATTGGCTCAGTTGTCATCACGTGACACTCGGCGTCAAAACAAGAAGCACATGCGTGATACATGATACTCGGTACTCGTAAACCAAGACTTGCTCGTTTTTCAAGTTGAAATTTATTAAAAATCTTTGCACGTCTTGCAGAAAACTCGCAAATCCGAGGTTCCACTGTATCGTCTTTTGTTTTTGTTTTTTTTTACCTTCTCAGGGCCATTTTTTATTTCTTTGTTCCTTATCACTTTAATAACTTTTCATGTTTCACTGGTTCCACATGAACTCATTTCAGTTCTTTATTATAGCATGGCTTTAAATGCAGGGGTGACTCCCTTCTGTTTATCACGCGTGGCTTTCGATAAAAGGTAAATAAATAAATAACGGAAAACTTTAATGAAGTGCCACAAATAAAAGACGCATTGATTGGGACGTCATTGAGAATCACAGCCTCTCACCCATTTAATAAAAGCCTTGATAAAGAGCCCCAATTGACCTTTCGGAAGAAGGGGAAAGAAATCATAGGACTATTCTTTGCCATGAAGAAAATACCCAATCCCCTATGAACCCCACCGTCGTGCTTTTGCTGGCTATTTTTAAACATTTTGTAATAGCCGGTTTTTACCACAGGAGAGAAAGAAAAACGAGACGAAGAAAATCTATATTCAAGGTTTGTTCCAAGAAAAGAGCAGACGATCCAGGGAGAAATGGCAAACGCTTTTACACTTCAGACAAAACACTCAGTCTGAATCCTAGAGCCTACACCTAGACATTTCTGGGGCGGGGCTCATAATACTAGGTTTGCTTTCGTAAATTTCTCTCGACCGTGGATTGATTTCACGATTCCAGGTTTGCAAAGTGGTAGGTGTAAGGTTTATCCGTCAGATCATGTTTTAGCGTTTTTGCTTTAGGTTTCAACACTTGAGAAGTAAAAGAACAGCATTTCAGGATGTGTAGGAACAACGGGGGGGAAAAAAGGACTTATTCGTTTACGAAGACTGTCCCCCAGAAGGAGATGTTTGTTTGTTTTTTTGTCGTGATGTTTGAAGTCCAAGCACTTGAACCGCACCTTAAAAGAGAGCTCATTACAGTGCTCAAGTCTCTGAAACAGGAAGTGACATGACACGTTGCACCGGTCACATTCGATTCTTCATGTAAGGAGCCTTGCACAAAGGTTCAGTGGAGGTGCGCCCCAGACCATTATTTCCAAGAGGGCCAGCGATCGGACCACTCTTGGGCTCCAAAACAGCTTTCATATCCTTTACAAAGTACACACCAGCACAAAGGCTGAATAAAAAGCACAAAGCATCCCTAGTTACAAGACTGGGTGGTGTGAGAGCGTCCTTGTCGCAGTACACTTAGCATTTCGTTTCAATGGGATTGCAGGTCTGTACACTCAGGCAAAGGTTAATCAAAATGAACCCTAAAAAATATAAATAAAAAAGCCCCTGTAGTTTGTCATGAAAGCGGGGTCCTTAACGTAATGAGTGCAGAAAAGCAGCCCTCTCCCAGTCTATTAGCCAACAAATCAGGATAATTAAATCAGAGCACAGTGCTGAAGGAGTTTCAGGTGTGTACATGCACTCCGAACGTCAAGCACCAATAAAGTGCATTAAGAAATTAAAGAAAATGACGAGGCTTATTTCCTCATGCTTCACCCCAATCCAGAGTGAAAAGGAAATTGCAATTGCTTCCAATTTGTCCTTGAAGATGGAAAAAGTTTCCATTAAAAAAAAAATAATAAATAAATAAATGTTATCATCATCTCTGGGCCCTTGTGACTGTAGCTGTGACTGAGATCACATTGTGATTCCATTTCCCTGAATTATAATATTGCAGCTAGTGGAGAAAAATAATAGAAAAAAAATAAATAAATAAAGCAGAAATATTGTGGGAAATAAAAATAAATAAATAAATAATCTCTGCTTAACCATTTCAGGGAATGTGGCAAAGATGGCAGCCCCCCAGTGTATGTGCTTTGCATGGTCAAAGTATCAAAGCTGTAACTTTCAGACACTGTAAAATTCTCAGAACACAGGTGTAGATGCTTTGAGGTTTTTCTGTTAAATAAGAGTTTGGTTGTATCGTTAACTTCAGAAGTTCAGCTGTCTGTTTAATTATCACACTAGAGGTCGTACTGAATATCGGCATGGCTGGAATACAGTTGCAGGCTACCAAAGTACCCCAGAGTACCAAAGATATCACAGCTGTGCTGATATTCAGTACAACAGCATGACCTTGAGTGTAATATTGCTTTTATACAACGGTTCCACAAACACCATTTAGTATCAACAGATTATGTTTATTCTGTTTATTTACCCAGATGCAGTTGCTCCATCTGGTGGAACTAACTAACCACGACTGGCAGAGCTGGCGACTGATAGCTAGTGTAATTAACAGGGGTGAAAGGTTTAGTACTGTGTATCCAGATGGTGAGGAGAATAAACAATGGAGGTAGTGGACAGTCCTGAGAAACTGTACGAGATTGACTTTTTCCGCAGTTCTCTTTCACCAATAATTGTTAAGCTAGATGTTTCAGCAATTCTAATACAAGCTACTTTTTTTTTTATTTCAAGGACATTAGATGGCGCCTGCTGAAAAACTTCTCTCTACTCAATACTAGGTCTAAAGACAGTTTAAAAAAAAAAACAAAAAAAAAAAAAACAGGTTCTGATTGTTAAGCAACCCTGGATGGCTTTTCAGCTATATCATGTGCAGCAGTGAAAGATCTTTGTGATCGTTGTGATTACTGATTTCAGACTTTCTTGAAGGTCAGAGAATGATTGTTCATCTTAGATACATTGCTAAGCTAAGATATGTTGTTGGTCTTTCGGCTGCTCATAACAAGGGGTCGCCACAGCGGAATATCCAGTCCGCACTACAACTTGGCACAGGTTTTTACGCCGGATGCCCTTCCTG
>JAOTQY010000014.1:12852230-12863077 GCA_026413445.1 Dolichallabes microphthalmus
CTTGGCACAGGTTTTTTACGCCGGATGCCCTTCCTGACGCAACCCTCCCATTTAATCCGGGCTTGGGACCGGCACTGATCCAGTGGCTGGGGTGTGGGCACTGGCTGGAATCGAACCCAGGCCTTCCGCATGGCAGGCGAAATACCTACCACTGAGCCACCAGTGCCCCAATACTGGGAAAGCTACAGTGCTGGGGAAATATTGAAGATGAGTGTAAAGCTTTTGATACGTGCTGACGATTTGTTTAGAAAGCGGTGAATGTTTTTGTATACAGTAGATATTGTAAAATAGCATTAGAAAGGAGAGAATTGTTTAAAATTATTGTATTGGCTTAAGAAATGATTCACATGTATGCTGGCATGAGGAATTGCTTCACAAATTCCTCATTACAAATGCAAAGGCTCACAAGAACACGTCAGATTTTACTTTACATTGGATAATTTCATTTGCTGGTGAGCACTGAGTTGTTATAACCTTTGTGTTTTATTTGTAATCAGCTATAAACAAATATTTGTATTAATATTTTTTTGTGGATTAATGGCTGCCCTGTTTAACTCGGCCCTCTTTGGATTGTGTAAGGTTGTCATTGTGTTGTAGGTAATAACACTTTTAATAACATCTTTTCAGTAATAAAGCTCCACATCTGAACTGCAATAACATTATCAAAGGCAGAGTGAGTTTCTAGCAGCTTATGTTTTCTACAAACACAGATGTTCACCTTAAATATCTCGTTTTTATCTGCCGAACAGTTTGAAAACAAATTATTGACAGTGATAATTTAGCCGGGTTAAGCATTAAATATTTAATGAACTTGCACTCATTCGCGATTTGTCATTATTTATAGTGAATTAAAGTTATGATAGTGTGTATGTGAATATAAAGAATGCTTTATCTTTATACAGTAACAGCTGTTATAACGACTCCTTTACCAGCCTTTAGGATCTTAACTTTCTTAATAATTATTTTTTCTTCCTTCCTCTGTAATCTTTCCCACATAGCAATGAAGATTCTCAGTAGTTTAGGTGAAGTTGAGGCTTCTCTAAGTTTAAAATTGATCAATGGATGTAACCAGGAATGAACCACTAGATCTGTCCGCTGAACTTTTGACACGATTGCAGATCAGCTTGGACACGGTGGCCGACTGGACGAGGAACAAACAAACTCATACACACATGACGGAGTATTAAAATGTTTCTAATTTTGATTGATGTAATAAGTCAAACGCCCTAATCATGTACCATTCACATGTTCTGTGGAAATCATGGGAAATAAAAGTTTTGACCCATAACACGTATTGCCGTATGAAGAAAAGGGGGAAGCATTGGAAAGTTAACATAGTTTAGGGAAAGTATCATAAAGCAAACACTACTAGACATTCTTTTGTTGGTTAAAAACTTTTCCATTCTCATCCTAGCAGCTTCTTCAGCTTTCAGAGAACTTCTGAGTTCTTCTCAGACATTCTTTAGAGACTGAAGAGTCTCCTTGGATGATAATCCAGTGAACATGACTCCTATACAGCATTGTACAGTATAGTCGAGGTTTAAGAATGTAGTTTAGCACCTCTTGGGTCAGAAAAGTGTTATGAGCGCTACAAGACTAAATACAAGTTGCAGCAGTCAGACATCCTGTTTCTTTCCAACTGTGAGGCGTTGCCTGTGTAGAAAATCTCTGCTGAGTCTACAAACAGTTCAAATAGACCCTCCAGATCAGACCACTCATCATGGCAGAAAACAGTAGCTGATTCAACCCGTCATTTTGGAAAAAAACATAAATAAATACATCTGAGGACGATGGCTGATCTGGATTTAAGTACATCACAGAGCAGCACCTGTAAAATAGGAAATTACCCCATCGTGAAAGATTCAAATTCAATATTTTTATTTGTCATGTATGCAACCACACGCAGTATGACACGGAGTGAAATATTCATATAACTGTCAGAGATCTGAAAAGGAAAGATGGGATAGAATACAAAGATTTTACTACAGAATGTAATTAAACTAAAGATTGAATTTTAAACAAAAAAAAAAAAACTAAAGCAAAAAGAAACAAAATCTGTACAAATCTAGCAGCAGTAGGATGGTGTAGTGGTTAGCACTGTTGCCTTGCACCTCTGGAGTCTGGGTTCGATTCCCGCCTGGGGTCTGTGTGTATGGAGTTTGCATGTTCTCCCTATCCTTGGTGGGTTTTCCTCCAAGTTCTCCGGTTTCCTCCCACATCCAAAGAAATGCAGATTAGGTGAGTAGTGATCCCAAATGGCCTGTAATGTGCGTATGTGTGTGTGCCCTGTGTTGAATTGGCATCTTGTCCAGGGTGTTCCCGGTCTCGTGCCGTAAGTCTCCTGGGATAGGTTCCAGGCTCCCAAGTGGTGTAGACGATGAGTGAGTGTGCAAATCTACAAATTTGCTCAAGTATAATAAAATCTGATTGAAATACAGTAGAAATATATAATCACTATAAATTACATGTAATGTGCAAGAGGAGTTGCACTTGTATACTGAGAAATATATTTAAAAATCTAAAACTATAAAAGGGTAAAGCTATGGCATGAGTCTGACAGTTTTAAGGATTTACAGTCGATATACAGTATGTGACCCTGTCTGAGAAAACCCAACTAAAGTCTTTTTTGATTGACTTTTCTGTACATAAAAACATTCTACACATTAAAAAAAAAAAGACTTTTCACAGATGTCACATACAGTACAGTATAAAAGAAGAACAGTTCCTCAAACTCAGCTACATCACTCAGTTCATAACAGGTCTTAACTAAAGTGCCTCAACCACACATACAGTACAGTTATTTTTGTTTGCACCTATATACAGTGTCTTCTAACAAGTTTAGATGGTTCTGTTTCACAAAATATGCGATATGTAACGACCTAGATTAAACCGCTGTCATAACAATCATCTTTATTTAACTTAATAAGAGGAAAATTCTCCCCTAACATGACTTTTGTTGGATTTCTTTTCACACACACACACACACACACACCTCTAGTGTGTTAACCAGATGTTATGTGAAAACTTTCTGGCAAGCCTTTTTTTTTTTTTTTTTTTTTAAATAGTGTTTGCTCGTATCTATTTAAAACACCTTAGGTGTAACATGTTTGTACCACATCCTTTAGAAGACATTTCTACACCCTGAGCAATAGAGCAATAGAGTGTGTGGCAGCTTAAGAGAGTTCCTATACAAATCGCATATGCTAAAGTCTAGCAGGGAAATTCTTCATGTACACACTACCTTGAGAAACTGAGGTCAGTGTGGAGAAGTGTAGAGGAGCGTGGTGTGGTGTTATGTGATTGATTTTAAGACAGGTTTCCCCTTCGCTCCTGATAAAGGACAATAAGTCTTTCTCTCGTTCTCTGATAGCTTTGCTGATTGTTGCAGTGTGAGTGTCGAATCCGCAGTGTATTTCTCCAGGCTCTAATCAATGGCGAGAACTCGCAGGGGGGATTACACTCCCAGGTGTCTGACCCTCAGAGACTCTTCTGCCTTCAATCTGCAACTCAGCATGAAGGGAATTGGACGTCCTCTTTTTTTCTTATTACACTTTAATGGCTAAATCTTGTGGCTCTGGGGGAATTTACAATTTGGCTGCTTCCGTGTAGAGTACCTGAGATGCTACTCTGGCACGCGAACACATTATTAAAGAAAGCGTCAAAATTGTTATTACTTTCGGCCAAAACACAGTACTGGTGCTGTTTTTTTTTTTTTGTTGTTTGTTTTTTTATTATACGTACAATACAGAAAATGTGTGTAGCCAAAGAAGCTACTTCTGATGTTTATGCAACATGGAAGTGGCCAATCTTGCTTCCCTAAAAATTTCAAGTTGTTAAATTCAGCTGGCTTAGAGAGATGGTTTTATGTGTCCCAAAAAATTGCCATTTTTCAGAATTATACTGTCTCTCTTCAAACAATAATCATTTAAAATGCACATCATTCATATTTCTTTGTGAGTATTGATACTAAAATTGTTGTAAGTCATCATAAGTATATGATCTGTAAAAATTGTTGCTTAAATTGGTTTCTGGTAAAAGCTTAAAAATAAAAAAAATTCACTTAGCAATATGTCAACAATTTAGCATTTTAGAATAATACACTTTTTCAGGTTTGTGTCTTTTCATTTGAAATCTAAATTGGCCAAGTTTCATCAGAATGACAGTTAAGATCATCGAAATATTTGAATTTTAAAAAAGTTCTGGACACTAAAACATGAAATGAAATTGTATTTAGCAAATTATTTTCTTTTTATCTGATAAAAATATAAATGTGTATGCATAGTTACAAAAAACAAAGAATGGATCGGGAGAAAATTTTGTTATAGGATCCTATCTGAAAATGTGAGACACTTTTTTAGCACCAGTACCATGTTTTGGTCATTTAGTTTTGTTTTTTTTACATAGATAAATGAGCATGCTTTTATTAGTTTCAAACTCATCCACATTTTTTTCATTTTGAAAATCTATAGACGTCTTACGATGTCCATCTTAGATTTCTGAATGATCCAGGTTTGATCGGCCCTACCTTAAATCTTCTCTGAAACAATAATCCAGTGTTTACAACCAACATACAGATGGATAAACATTTCACTGTCTAAGCTGCGACTGACCCTCAAAATTGATCCAATGGTTAGCATCACCTGAGGAAAGAGCTCAAGATTTTACTGCTTCAGAAGATCAGCAGGGGACGCAACAGATAAACCATTTAGAGCTTTAAATGTTACGAAACAGGACTTGCATGATATGATCTTAGTGCTAATAGATGATACTAATGTTGTTGTGTTATCTAATAACCTTTACTTAGCATGGGGTTGTGCATCCTACTCTTGGTGGTCCTACTCTTCTCAGGAAACCACCAGGACAGACAGCCAGTCTATTCTAGAGACCATGAAAGCATGTATTAATTGCTCCTGGAATTTAATGGAAAGTAAAGTATACAGAATAGACATAACCTGTTTTCCTCAATCTAGCCAAAGCGAAGAATTTACCTACAGCATAGAAATAAATAAAGGCCCTAGAACTAAGCAAACTGAGTCTTTCAGTCTGTTGATAAAGCTATGTGTTTACCATTCAATCTACTGCTACTGCCCCTCAGCTTTAGGTAGTGCCTGAAAGAGTAACGGTGCAAGTACAGGTTATGGAAATGAGGTTGCTTAACAGAGTAGTTGGGTTTATCCTCCAAGACAAGGAGCTTAGCAAACGGGGAGATTGAATTGAAACCTAACCAACTGAAGAGGTTTGGGAACCTTAAAAGGATGTCAGCTTCTTGTAGAGCTGCTTCAAGCAGTAAACCTGGGCTTGTTGTCTAGCAAGAAGTTTGACAATCCTGGAGAGCCTTGGAGAAGAGCTGCTACTCAGTGTGGATGCCCCTTGGTCGGCCGTATTATGCACATCAGAGAAACGTTCAAGGTTCAAAGTTTTGTGTTTTTTCATTTGTCAACGCCACCATATGTGCAGACATACAGAAGATTCAAAATATCGTTTCCCTTCTATTTCATCAAGTGTTTACACTGTCAGGGCAATATAGATCTGGATATTTATGGATATAATTTACAGATAAAATATCATCAGTCAGTGCCATATAGAAACAGATTTTGTAACAGCAATGTACTTGTAATAAATAGGCCTAAATTAATCGAGTGAATTTATCTTGTAAACATCTGAATGAATATACATCTGATTAAATGTAAACAGTGATTCCTGTTAATAGACAAATATGTGTGACTGTTCCATAGTTTTGAGTATAAAGGCATTTGTAATGTGCAAGACAAATAGCAGCAGTATGGGAAAAACAACTTTGGGGACCAAACTCAATCCCTCCTGGAGAGATTGTTTCACACATTTGATTTCGGGAACATCTAATGATCCACTTGAGGAGGTGGAATCTGTAGCTCTGGATATGGGCTGGATATAAACTTTTTTGCCTGTTGTCTCCATTACCCTACCAAGAAAAGGGAAATTAATGAATAAAAATTGAGTATTAATGCTAACAAAACCTGAAATGGTGTTTTTGGCTGTAACCTAGACCATCAGTGTAAGATTCAAGAGAAGTCCAAGACCTAGTGTTCAAGTTAAGATAGGGTCCTGAGGCATTCCAGGACAAGCCTGAGATTGAGTCCCGCTTAAGAAAACCATCAAACTGCAAACTCTCTTTAAGGCCAAGGCTTTATTTCAGCTAGCTGGCTTTTGTTGGTATATTGTGCCAGTGATTAAGGTGTTTTCTAGAAGAAGGGATTACCTCTTGTCAAATGAAGTGCAATTGTGAAACCTGTAATTTTGCAGACTCTTGGTTCTATATCCAAGACTATATTTACAGTAGCAAGATTCCAATATGGACAAGTACAAATTCCAAAACTCAAAAAAGAAAGATAACAGAATTATGTCCTACAGTCCTATGCGTAAGGGGTCAGGGTTTGCTCAGGGGTTAAGGCATTAGCCAATGGTTCGGAAGGTCCCAGATTCAAATCCCATGACCACCAAGTTGCCCCTGTGTTGCCCTTGAGCAAGGCCCTTAACCCTCAACTGCTCAGATGTATAATGAAATAAGAATGTAATGCCAAATGCCTAAATGTAAATGTGTAGGCGAGATCTCCTAACCAGACAAGACCCATCTGATGAGGAAGTACAAAATGGAACAAGCACCATATGTCATAATTTAAATTTGATTTCCACTCTTAACCTTTCATTTATAGTCCAACCCTCTTCACTGTCTCATCGAAGCCTAGGCAAAGTTATTAAAATGGCCTGATGGGCGGAGCCCGCTGCATCTCCCTGACCAATCAGCTGTGAAGCGTGTCTGACTCTGGGTCGTGCCGGGAGCTGCTCTGATTGCAAACCACTTTTCCAGAAACCCTATCTAGTTCCGATCTGCTTCAGCACAGTTTGGGCGACACGCACTTCATTATTTTAATGGGGAGCCAGATGGCAGCCTCTTCTATGGGCTCCGTTAGTCTGATAGCTCTATTCATCAATGCCCTACACCATCCACCGACTTCTCCAAATTATTTATAAACTGCAGACTTTTCTCTCTTTCTGCTGCCTCACTTCCTCTCTCTCTCTCTCTCTATCTCTCTTTCTTTCTCCCATGCAGAGCCTTTAGCTAGGAAGCCATAGTGGAATAATTATTCATTAGGATCAACAGTTGGAAAATAATGCATTTGTCTTGAAAGGAGCTCCCGCTTATGAGGAACCCTCCTTGGCTTAATGGCTCTGATTCCCATTTGTCTTCGGCAAAGTATAAGAAATCATTTTATCCCTCCGTTCACCCAAAAGGATCTTTTAATTGACCGGCTAAATATGCCTAAGACATTTATTTTAATTGTTCCTAATGTAATCAGCAGTGTAAGATTTTGAGTGTGTAGCAATAATTTAATGAGGTTAAATAAGCCATAAATCAAAGTCTCATTGCCTCACTCGGGCACGGAAAGTCATCTGTTAAACCCCACTCAGCACCTGTGCATTACGGTCAAAACATCTCTGTCTGAGTTTTCTTCTGTCTCACTCTCTCTGTCACTCATTTTTTATTGGTGAAAACATGTTAGATACGATAGGTAACAGTGAAATTATTGACAATTTATTGTTTTGTTTACACTAATACAGTCGAGTGCAAACGTTTCTGCATTCTTCTGACAACAGTGTACCGTGGGTGTTATCTATAGTCACAGAACATTGTGTTTGGATTAACTGGTGTTATTCGTAATCCGGGACTTGTTACGAAAGTAGAAACTCCCTTTATTTCTCTATATAATCATCTGCTACACTAATGCACTTATCACAGTGTTTCACTAGTGCTTGGACACCATCCAGGTACCAAGTTTTATCAGTTTTATTCATGTCTAAAATGCTGGCCTTCCAGGAACTCCTTAAAAGCCCCAAACATGTAGAAATGGCCATTGATCAATATCCATTGATTTTCAAGGATCAGGCGCTGAAAGTTTACTGTAACGACTGCGTTCACGGACGTACGGCCTTCTTTAAAACATTTGCACCGTTCACCGCGGCTAAGAGTCTCATCACCGTACTGCGCTTGAAGTCTCCTGTAAATGTCAATCGCTTTCATGCCTTCATTCACCAGAAATTTCATCACATATCCCGGATTGACTTGAACGCCCACTTTGTACGAAATAGCATTTAAAGCTCTTCGCGCTCTCACCCCTGCCCATCTCGCAGACCTTCTCTACACTTACTCACGCTCCTAATGGTGGTGTGGGAGATTTTCTTGGAACACTTTGGGCCTCTTTAGTACCAATTGAGCATGGTTTAAATGCCACAGCCTCCCTGAATATTGTTGCTGACCTGTATTCAATCCATTTATGTCTGCAGGATGAAGCGCAATTCCACAAAGCTAAAATCATCTCAAAGTGGTTTCTTGAACATGACAGTGAGGTCACAGTATTCAAGCAGCCTCCAGGCACCAGGTATCAGGCCAATAGAGCACCGCTGAGATGTGGTGGAACGGGAGATTCGCCTTATGGATGTATATCTGAACACCTCCATTTGTGTTCAGGATATTTGTTTGTTTAATTGTGCTGTATATTCAAGCATTGTTGTGGATACAAATGATGTATATCTGTGTTATTTCTCAGGGATTGTGTGTGTGTGTGTGTGTAACAGTGTGCACCCTGAGCCAAGGTTATAGTCCACACACATTCTTCCTCCTGAGATCGACTTGATAATGAACTTCTGTGTTGCTGTCCTGGTGAAGAAAGAATGACCTTGCATGGTGTGTGTGTGTGCACGTGTGTGAGCGTGAGTGACGAACCTTTCAGGATGAGAAAAATGAAGCTTTACAAAAGAGCCTTGAGAGTACAGTGTGCTAGTGGAGAGTCTCTGGAGAGGCAGAGTGCCCGCTTCCTTTACCTTTTTCTCCACCACTATAAGTTCCCCCCCCCCGTCTCAACTTTGCATCAAACTCGCCTCGGCGTCTCCTCAGTGCTCATCGTTACACATTTATGAACACTCAGAGCATCAGACTGCGCTTTAAGTGGTGGAATCGTCAGATTTTTCCTCTGGGACGAGTTTGTTGAATGCAATTTTAACAAAACGATTTGCGAGACAGATTTGTCATGGAAACAACGGGACAAAAGGGACAGAATTTGTAATGTATGAGCGTGACTGTGAGCCTCACATGCCTGAGAGCCTTTGTATTCATGTCTCTTTTCCTGAGATATCAGGACATTAAATCCAGGCCAGCTCGAGGAAGGGGTTAGACGTGATTTTTGAACGTCCATGTGTGAACTTTTTTTTTTTTTTTTTGAGAAATTGTTTTCTCCCTTACACAGTATTTTTAAATCACTCCACTGCCACCACATTTGAGACGTTCCAGATATACGTGTCATCTGCACCTGCACCGTCCTTACACTTCTCTATAACGTTCACACATCTGTCCAATTCTGTAGCATACATCTGTTTTTCAAGAACAAGTCTCAGGAGATCAGCTCTGTATAAGAGTGTATATACTTATGGCTATTGCACTGAGTTTGTTGGACTCATATTTATAAGAAAAGGATTACGATGTACAACCCATATTTTAATCATCACGGGTTCCCCGTGTCCAAAATTAAAGCTGTACGTCTCCGTGTCGTTTCTTTTGCTATGTTTAAAAGTTATGGACCTCATATTTCAAGATGAATAAAAAGAAATACATTTTGAATTAGTTAGCAGAAACCAGTAAACTCCCTTATCTGCAACTGAAATGATGAGACGTAGCGTTTAGTCGTCGTTTTTGCTGTCTTCAGCTCCCTGTGAGCTTTGCCTTTTATGGAGTTTTGTGGGGGGCGTGGCTAACTGTAAATGAGCTGTAAGTTAAAATTCTTCAGTATTGTTGTATTGTTTTTAAAGGTGATTAGCTATATGTTTTAATTACAAATAATAACTTTACTAAAAAGATAAACAAGGAAATAGTCGAGTCAAGTCAAGGCTTTTACTGCCATTTCAATCATACAGTTCAGTACGCAGTGAAACGAAACAACATTCCTCCAGAATCAAGGTCCTCCATACAGTATAAATTAACAAAACTAAATTACTGAGACATATCTGTAAGGCATAAAGAAACTCATTCTCTAATGATGAAAAGTGCAGATTAAACTCGCTTCTGAACAAAAATGCAACCATGTCATAGACGCATACTTACTGCACTGGTACAGATAAAACATTACAGTGTGAGGGTAAAAAAAATTCAATAAAACAAGGAATAGATTAATTCTCTAGTAAAATAACTTACATTGCTAATTTAATTTATCTTCTGTAACTACATTATGCACACCCACAGAAACAGACCTGACAGATGTACATGTACTGTATGGTTTCTTTATCGAGGCTGCAGGACTCCGTTGGGGTTCATCTACTGGAAAATAGCCTCCATTAACATATCCACCCCCCTGTGATACCGTATCATTGGAGTCTGACGTACTAGGTTGCACTACTTTTCTGCCTTACCTTCATGACCATCGGTCAGGACTGCCAGGGTCGAAGGTTATTATTATATATTTAAGGTAATTAAGGCTAAATTGAGGGTTAGTCTTGGAACGAGGTATTTTTTCGAGGTAAAAAAATGGAGGTGTTTCAGAATTTGTGAATTTTAAAAATGCATTACTTTGCGAGATTTAATATTGTAGTTCCTCACAAAACAGTTAAAATCTTTGGAGATGCGTACAGTACCTACTGTAGCAGAGGTGTCATGCTCATCTCAAATGTAGCATTTTGTTTGGTTTAAAATGTATTTTATATTTATTTATTATGATTGTTTTTTTATAGACTGAAAACGCACCATTCCAAATTATTATGCACAACAGAGTTAAAACATTTTATAGGTTGTAAAGAACTGAAAATTGGCTTTTGTTGAATTT
>JAOTQY010000014.1:12915223-12930631 GCA_026413445.1 Dolichallabes microphthalmus
TACAGAAATTACAGTATGACAATATGACGAGTATTATAAGAAAAAAAATTATACATTTAAAAAATATATTATTGTTGTTTATAAAAGTTTTTCACATTTTTGTAAATCAAGCAAAGAAATAAAAAAAAAAATCTAATGGATTTACAAGATACAGAAAAAGAAATTGATTTATTCATTATGTCTGCTGTACTTTCTATACAGTAACAGGACTACCTCCAACACCGTATATGATAAGCAGTATAGGATATAAATAAATAAATGAATGAAAATAAATAACCTTCGAACGTAAATGACATGGACCTTTATATATATATATATATGCTATATATAATTTTTCTCCTGAAAACAACCTGTACAAATAGGTATTTAAATTATAATATGAGTTGATTTATAGTGTAAACACCTGTCATAGTCTACTGTATATACACATGTCTCTGTATTTTAGTATATTATTAACTACATTCTGTATATCACAGCGTCACACTATCACCCTATCGACTTTAATAACCGGGTATGCTTCCAGCGCTTGTTTCTCATCACTGAATATGTTTTACAGAAAGTGGATTAGAGAAGGCTCGTTGATTTGAAGAAGGTTTTGTTTACCCCGAATAAGCCTGTTAGAAATCTGTCTTCGTTTCCTTCATGCATTGGGAGCTGCAATTAAACCTGCCGAGTGCAGGCGCTACACCGTGAAAGCTACACCGCGGTTCATCTGAACTGAAACAGGTTGACTGTAGAAGGACTTTCCAGAGAATTTCATTTTTAGTAGGGAAAGATGTTGCACAATTAAGAGTACTTGCATGCCATTGCGTGGTGTATGCACATTATACTATATATTTGGATGGTGGCTAAGTGGTAATCTCCGTCACCTCACGACTCCAGCGTCGGGGTTTAAATATGGCGTCTGGTGTGTGTTTGTGGAGTTTGCTTGCTTTCCCAGGGTCTGTTGCATTTCCAGATAAACGGTACAAAGACATGCGGTGTAGGCTGAATTTGCCTGAAGTGTTTGAATAGGTGTGTGTGTGTGGGTGCATCCATGTGGGTTGCAACAGGTTAGAGTCGACAGCAATATATCTTCCCCTTACCACTTGCATGATGTCATGGATCACTGCAGCTAACCATCTCATAATGATGATGATGGTTTAAGACAGTCATGTTGGTGTGCAAATACCGAAGGAAGTTTCTTTACTGATTATTTTAAAGTTCCTTGTCAAATGCAAATTCAAAGGAAACGTGTCATGGAAAATATAGAAGCAAAAATATATCAAACATTTCTTTCACTTTGGTTGAATTTTGGTTGTGTATCTGGAGCTTGAGCTTGATACCAGGTTATCACCACGCAAAAATCTCGTTTCGTTGTTTGGTTATGTGCATTCTTTGAATTCTTTAAACTTTGTTTAAACGGAATAGTGAAAATTTTATGATGTAGACGACCCGTTTTTTAAAGACACTTTCAATTAATCAGTAATATGCACTGTTATTTTATTTCTTTCTGCTTTTATTTAATCGCCCAAAACACACCGATGTGCTGGACAGCCGGTTCAGTCTCCTGCGCTGCTCCGGTAGGGAGTTCAATCGAGAGTTCACAAACCTCACAAAGTCCTGAAAGAAAGCAGAGGACCTCTGGGTAATGTGGTGGCTTAGTGGTTGAGGTTCTGAGAGATTGCTTTAAAATCCCAGTTCTGAGAGAAAACCACTGTTGGGCCCTGGAGCAAGACCTTTAACCCTGAACTGCTCAGATGAAACTTAAATCGCTTTGGATCAAAGCACCTGGAAAATGAATTCCTGGAAAATAAATATTTGACGGAAAAAAAGTGCGTGCATGAGATTAAGGAGTATTTATGATTTATGAGTGTGAAAATGAATGAGTTTTGAACTCGTTAAATTATTTCAGTTATTGTTATAAATGGTGATCACTCGTAGTTCGTCGGCTGATAAATCATCGTTAGCATGCAGGGCGAAAGTATTGAATATTGATTGTCAAATATCTGGATATTTTTGACACATATAAGCATATATTTTTTACATGCATGATGCAACTGATTTTGTAGATCTGCAGTAACAAAATATATTTTTTAACAGCTAAACAGAAACATATATTTTAAATTTAGGATTTCGTTTATAAAATTTGTAAGAAATCAGAATCATTATAAATATTATGTTAATTAGTGTCTTACGTGATTTGTAGGTAATTTGTAAGGTATTAAAAAAAATAATAATAATAATAAAAAAGAAATAATAATAATAATCCTCATTAAACCTGACCACTATGTATGAAAGGGTTAAGATAAATTTGGTAGGCGTGTTAGGTAAGTTATTATTATTTATTTTTTAACAACTGTGCATCTCTGAACTTTTGAATGGCAGTATATATATTGCACATTTTCTTTTCTTTTTCTTTTCTTTTTTTTTTTATTTCTAATTTTTTCCCATATTCCTCAGATTCGATCTGCAATCTCTTCTCTTTTTTTTTTATTTTGCTCTGTCATATTTATTTCACAGCTTCCCTCGCTTCTGCAATCTGCCACACGTTCTCCTTCGTACCCTGCCGCAGTAACTCATTGAGCCGTTCACAGTTTTATCAAAAAGCCATGTTTGCTGTTTTTTTGTTTTTTTGTTTTTTCCCTTTTCAGTCTGGAAGGACAATTGAGTTGTATCGAGAAAAAAAACAAAAACACATGGGCTAATCTCAAACTGTACAGTGTGTTTCTTGACATTTTCAGAAAATGCACAGTGAGAGAATTGAGTGTGTGACTCCAAACATGAATTCATTATCACCTTTGCGGCGTGTGCACGCAGCATGTTGTCCATGGTCTCTCTCTCTCTCTCTGTGTGTGTGTGTGTGTGTGTGTGTGTGTGTGTGTGTGTTCCAGTTGCTTACTTGGCTTTAACATGACTGCAAATACTCACATCTCCTGTCAGTCTTTCTGGTGCTTTCTATATTCTGAATATTTGACATCTTGGCAAAACCATCCATTACCTCAAGACAAGCCAATCATGTTTTTTGAGCACACACACATACAGTACACACCTACACACAAACACAATCTGCATGACCTTGCGGATTAACCAATTGGAAGCCCTTTTCCTGCAAAGATTTGCTGCCAACAATACTGACCACAATCCTAGTACTCTAAATATTCAGTAGATACAGTAGATAGATAGATAGATAGATAGATAGATAGATAGATGGTGGCACGGTGGCATAGTGGTTACCATTGTTGCTTGCACCTCAGGTCGGTGTTCATGGAGTTAGCATGTTCTTCCTTTGCTTGGTGGGTTTCCTCTGGGTCCTCCGGTTTCGCCAACGTTTGAATACATGCAGATTGGGTTAAATGGCGTTCCCAAGTTGCTCGTAGTGTGTGAATGCGCATCTGATGGTCCTACCATGATTGTATAATGGGAATATTGGCCTCCACGGCCCCTAGTTGGACTACAGTGGTAGAGCTAGATAGACAGATAGATAGATGTATGATGATACCTATGCTACTTCAGAAGACTATTTCATGACATCCAGTACAGTAATTTATCACAATATCAATATTACATGGTCATATCGCCTACTCTAGTAATAGATTTAATTTAACAAAACATAATAAATATTTCCATTCATTTTCAGCTCCGGTTTGTGCGTGTTTCAATGGTGATTAATATTGGGATGTTTTAAGACTAGGATATCATACTATGAAAATTTCCATAAGGCATGACAGTGCGTGTTATTCTAGTGTGTGCGTACGTGTGTGTGTGTGTGTGTGTGTGTGTGTGTTTGTGTGTGTGTGTGTGTAACTCAATTTGAGTATGCAGTTTGATGGAGCAGGGTGGCATGAGATTCTGGATTTAATTAACCGGCAGTCTAAGACAAATAGGAGCTAAACACAGCTGCCTGATGGGGAGATAATGAACAAACTGGGTTGTCTGGGTCAAAGCTGCGCTCTCTCAAGGCACAAGAGAATCTCATGGTCATTAATGCTCTATGCGGATGTGTGAGTGTGAGTGTGTTCATCAGTGCATTTCCTAGTTCCATTTCCTGTAAAACAGTATCCATTGTGCCGTGTGTAAAGTACCTTCCCACCACTCAAATTACCCACGCTAGAACATCACCTGCCACTTGCGCCTATACACAACAACATGGCCCTTGTAAGATTGACTCTGCACCTGAATACCTCCGCAGCTGACCCTTTTGTTATTCACACCGGCCTCTCGTTCTTGCTCGGTGAACGACTTCTTTCTGTTTCAATGGCTAATCATAACTGTAGTGCCTGCCCTCCAGTCGCCTAACGTCTAAATGCATACTGCAGTGGCTGAGCTGTGATTTTCTTATCTGCTGTGCACCCAGCACTTAAGTGCCAGTCTAGCATTTGACTGCCGGCTTGCTTAACAGCTTACTATTGGTACGTTTTTTCATCCCCCCTCTCGTTAGTTTTTCAGATGTTTGAGAGATTTCAGGTTTTTCCCAGTGCTTTGTGTGACAATTTTAATGTGATAATGGTGGAGGGCTAGTGGAGTAATGGCATATATTAGCATTCATGATTGTGGAAAAAAAGTACAGAGAAACTGTACCTGAAGTTGAAAAAAAAAACAAAAAACAATTTAACAATAAAAAAAACCTTTGGCTTTAAAGGAAATAAATCTATATTTTTAACTTGAAAGAAGGGGGAAAAACCCACTAACTATGAGTTCTGGCTATATTATGCTAGCTCTTACAAACATAAATTAGCTTAAAGCAGGTTGTGTTGAATTTCCTAATATGCCCTAGTGTTAATTTAAGCAATTAATGCTAATTTGAAAAGCTAATTTGCTTAACTAGTTAGCTAATTCAACAAGCTAATATACAATACTCATCTAACTAGCCTAATTAACATGCAAGCTAATTTACAAAACCTATTCATGAAACAAACAGGTCAAACTTACTGTGACTAGCTAGCTAATTTAACAAGCTAATGTATAATACTAAACTAACTATCTTACTTAACCAGCTAATCTACAAACTAAACTAGCTAACCTATTCATGAAACAAACATCCAAAACATACAATGACTAGCTAGGTAATCTAAAAAGCTAATTTCATATGCTAATCTAACTAGCTTACTTAACAAGCTAATTTATAAAACTTAGTTAACCTATTCACAAAACAAACATACAAAACATCCGGTGACTAACTACCTAATCTAACAAGCTAATTTAAAATACTATTCTAACTAGCTTACTTAACAAGCTAATTTAAACAAACATTCAAAACAATGACTGCTTTTTTCCCCCTTAAAGCTAATTTAACAAGCTAAGAAGGCTAACAATTAATTTTTACATACAACACAAAAAAAATGGTTCATTTTGTATGAATGAGGGACAAGTTATGCTTCATGAGATTTGTATAAAGTACTTTCAAGGTGAAAATGAAAATGTTAGGAGGAAATAGTATGTCTTTCTCTTGCAAATGTACTAGTCTTCATTTTCAGGAAAGAGGCAGTTTAGTGGTTAAGACTTTGGACTGCTAAGCAGAAGGTCAGGGGTTAAAACTCAGCTCACTAAATTTCCACGGATGATTCCTTGAGCAAAGCCTTGAACCCTCAACTACTGAGATGTGTTATGAGATAGATATAAGTTGCTCTGGATACGGGTGTCTGTCAAATGCTTTAGTGTTTTTATATTTTGATTAAAATACAAATCTGTCAGAATAGTACTTTATAATACTAACCGAGTGCAATCATTTAAATAATTCCCATCACTGGAGGCAAAGTCAGAGGTCTTGCTCTTAGATAGTCTTGCTTTTAGATATATTGCATGTATGCCTAGACTATTTCCTATGCCCTACTACACTCTTATATCCCCATACCAATATCCGTATATCTAGACTATATGTAAACAAATTGCTTTCACTTGCACCCTTCCCCTCCACTTCATTCTTGTTTCCCCCCCTAATTGGGCCAGCGGTTTATCTCTCCTCATAAACATTGCATCTCTTCTCTTACCAGTGAGGAAAGTCGGAACAACCGGCAAGGCAAGTAAATTATTTGCAGGAAAATCAATTAGAGGTCCAGAAGCCTGGCTGTGAGGTGGGGCACATGTGGGGAACCAGTGCCCATCTGCAGTGATAACTCCTGGGGCAATTGCATTATCCCCATTGACACTGGCATCTATTCATGCCAGCAGTGTTTGCTCCCTGAGTGCCCTTGTTACTACCCCCACTTAATTATTCCTGCAATTTGGAAGTTGTCATGTGGCTTTGGATAATTTGAATTCTCAGGTCAGCTCGCCTTTGTCCTTTCTCTCTCCACGCTCTCCTGCCACTTGTCTCCTTGTAGAGAATACTGTGTCCCTGGCAGCTTAAAGGTAGTCTAGACTCAGACGCTCTGTTGCAGTTTTGATGCATTCTTTGGCCATATGTAAACTTCAGGATCATGAAGGTTATGGTCTGACTGGCTCTCCACTATTCCATCCTCTGGAAAACCAGCTTTTCAAAGCTAAACGTTACTGGACTTATAAAAGTTAATCATTAGACTGATGAAAGTTTAAATAATTTTATATTTAAGAATTGAAAATTCTTAGATGGAAGTTAAATTGCTCGGGTTTTGAAAATTGGGGTTTCTTGGCCAAACGTATTAATGAAAAGTGACTTGCAATGACTAACAAATGTGCCACATCCAATTACTGACACCTGCATCTCATGATCACCAGGAGTCAAGGACTATTTGATTAGCTTAGATAATTATTTTGATTGTGTAAAGCTGCTTTGTGACAATGACAATTGTTAAAAGCGCTATACAAATAAAATTGAAAGTAGCCTGGGCAAGCAAACAATTATTGATGATGTTTTTCCTGGGTACTCCCCTTTATGTATTATGTCCAGCTCAAAAGTCACATTTGTTTACTTCTAACTTATTCTTTAATTCTTGTTAACATGTCTAATGAGCTGATTTTGTTTTTGTCTCTTTTGATAGGTCCATAATGTGCTCAAACTCAAGACAAGACTGAACATTAATCTGCTGCGAATACTTTACTTGAGACCTGCTTGACCTGCACCAGACTGTCAGGACAATGGCTTCCCACTATAGAAAATTGAACTGTTTGTTGGTTTCTTGCTGCTTCTTTGTTTTTTTGCTTCCCTCTTCGACCTCAAGGCCACAGCAGCCTTCCATTGCATCCAAAGTGAATGAGCACTACAGAACTTTTCATGCTGAGAACCCAGAATGGACCTTTAACCACTTGGCAGTGGACTACAGAAATGGGAATGTGTACCTTGGCGTGGTGAACCGCATTTATAAGCTCTCACAAGAGCTAGACGTGCTGGTATCGCACCAAACCGGCCCGGAGGAGGACAACCGCAACTGCTATCCACCGCGAATTGTGCAGCCCTGCAGCGAGCCACTGACGCTCACTAACAATGTCAACAAAATGCTACTAATTGACTACAGGGCGAACCGGCTGCTAGCTTGCGGGAGCCTCTACCAGGGGATTTGTAAGCTGCTTCGTCTGGATGACCTCTTCAAGCTTGGAGAGCCCTTTCACAAGAAAGAGCATTATCTTTCAGGAGTCAATGAGAGTGACTCAGTTTTTGGTGTAATAGTGTCTTATGGTGACTCCTCACCTGATAAGCTGTTTGTGGCCACGGCAGTGGACGGGAGGCCTGAGTATTTCCCGACCATCTCGAGTCGCAAACTGGCTCGTAATTCGGAGGAGGATGGCATGTTCGCTTATGTCTTCCATGATGAGTTTGTGGCCTCAATGATTAAGATCCCATCAGACACCTTCACCGTGGTGCCTGACTTTGACATATATTACGTGTATGGCTTCGCGAGTGGCAACTTTGTCTACTTCCTAACACTGCAGCCGGAGATGGGCGGTGGTCCTGCCGCGGGTTCGTCCTCAGCCAACCGGGAACAGGTGTTCACTTCCAAACTTGTGCGACTCTGCAAGGACGACACAGCATTCAACTCGTATGTAGAGGTTCCCCTTGGTTGTGTCAAGGGTGGTGTGGAGTATCGTCTTCTCCAGGCTGCCTACTTGTCTAAGGCAGGTGCCATCCTGGCTCGCTCGCTGGGTGTTGGACCGGATGATGATATCCTTTACGCTGTATTCTCCAAAGGCCAGAAGAGGCGGCCAAAGGAAACGTCTCAAGAGTCGGCCTTGTGCGTGTTTGCCCTGAAGGAGATCAATGAGAGAATTAAAGACAGACTGCAGTCCTGTTACAAGGGAGAGGGCACGCTGGATCTGGCCTGGCTCAAAGTGAAGGATATTCCCTGCAGCAGTGCGGTAAGCTAATACCATAACAATACCATTTACCAGCCTTATCTTGGGAAACATACACACAGATATTTGCGGTTGCCTGTTAGCATTAATCACCACTGCTTACATATAACTGCAGAGGCAACCATGTTGGATTATTTTTTATATTGCTTGGCTGATGGTTACAATCCTTTGACTTTTTTTCTTTTCTTTTGGCGATTATGGCGAAGTTTTTTTTAGATTATTTATGGCATCTTAGTTTCACAATATCCACTGTGATTTGATACCCTAGGCTTTATTTGGCTTTCTTCCTAGGCATTATTGATGAGGCTATTATTATGCTGACTTTTCTCATTAGCGCCCCCTTCAACACAGAATTGTTCACATTCAGTATTTGATTACAGGGAACTTGAGAGGTATTAATTTGCTAGACAGCTGGCAATATTTTCAATCATTCCAATATTTCAGATGTTTCACGGTGTCTCCTGATATTTCTGTAGACTTAAGTGTTTTTTGCTGTGACTCGGGTATAAATTGTATGGATCTTTAATCTTTTGATTAGATTTTTCTTTCTGCCTCTCTCTTTCTCCCTAGAAAATCAGATTAAAGTCAGTACCATTCCTTTAAAAAAAAAAAAAAAAAATCCAAGCTGCTTATTTGACGATGCAATTTTTCCATTAGTCCGTTTGATTGAAGCTAAACAAGCTGAAATGCAAAATTGGTCTCCTATGGGAATCAATCTATTATTGTAATGGCGTTTCATTGAATGCCGGCCACGGCTAGAATTAATCTTTCCACTTTCTACCGATGTTATGGATCGCTCATTATCACGTAAACAGCCCCGGCCAGGTTTAACGCTTGCCGTCTGCCTGCTAGTCTCCCCTCGTTTGAGGTGGAAGGCAAAACGTAGTGCAGTTGTCAGGGGAGGGTTTAATTTAGCCGAACGTCAGAGCAATGACGGTGATGAGTTCTGCAATAATTCTGCTAGTGTAAAGGATGTTGTGGAAGGTGAACCATCAAACCTTATGTGCTTATGTACACCAACCACACACACACACACACACTCACACACAAACACATACATAAACGTGTTCACAGCACATATGCAGCCAGATAAATCAAAGACATGGTGCTAGAGTGCTGTCTGGGAAAAGTGTGGAACGTGGGGCTGAGACCGAGAGAGAGAGAGAGAGAGAGAGAGAGAGAGAGACATAGAGAAATGCACACACACACACACACATGGATCTAAATGCACAAATGGCGCATACACACCAGATAAATCAGAGACAGGGTGCTAGAGCGCTGTCTCAGGAAAGTGTGGGATGCGAGACCTAAAGGGAGGCGTGTGGAGAAATGGTGGCATTTCAGCACGCGCTGCAGTATGGCCACTGCAGCATAAATTAGAAAGCAGGCGTCACTGAGGGGTGGGAGATAAATGGCTTGCTCCTCCGCCTGCTGTAACTATGGCTACCAGCTTTCCCGCTCAAGGCCTGGCAGACGTGTTTGATTGGGGTGGGAAGAAGGCGACCCAAAACAAATTAGATCCGAGGGCCGTGCTGGAGCAACGGATCACATAATGATCTCATTTTTAGACGAATATCAGAAGCTCGAGGCACAAACACAGAGCAAAACACATGATTTAACATCGAATGCCATCTTGTTACTCTACCGTCGGCCCTAACTACGCTCTTTGTATCGCTATTATGTAACATCACCATCATCAAGCTTTCATCACAGTGTGATGAGGCCAACGGGTAGAAATGCACATGATGATTAACTAATGCAGCATTAATGCACCATTAATCTTATTAGCATGATAACTAGCTTTCCCCCACGAGTGATGCTCAGAATTAGCGTTTGCTCCATTTCTAAATAAACAGAGTGACGCCGCACTGCTTTAGTCTGTCCTACTCTCTCATCTCCTCTCTCCTTAAACTCAAACTTATAAACTAGTGATGGGTCGTTCATGAATGATTCGTTCTTTTTGAACCAGTCTTTACCATGACTCAGAAGAAGGAGTAGTCTCAGAGAGTGATTTGTTCATTGTCTACTGGGCACGCATGCTCAAAGCATTGCAAAACCTGTAAAAACATGTACTGTACAGGAAACAGAAATGAGCGGTTCATCTCATGAGTCTTCTATTCCGAGTCATTTGTTCTTTTGTCACGTGACTCCCATAGATGCTATGCTGTGCAATAACGGCGTCTGTGGGAGTCACGTGACAAAGGAACATCATTCTGTTCATTATATGTTAACAAAATCTGTGTATGTAGATGTGTTGGGGGTCTGTTTACAGTAAATGTAACGTTTTATTTTATTTCTGATCAAAAGAATGAAATTAACTAAATGACTCAAAAAAGATTTGTTCATTTTGATGAATGAGATTCCAAGAACCGAGACATTAAAATGATTCAAACTTCTTAACACTATTATAAACTTCCAAAGTGTCTGATACTGATTCAGAGGACGCTAACCAGGCGAGCGAAACTTCACTGCATTCTGGGAGATTAAAGTACTTAGGATTTTTCTTTAAGAAGATGTTTTGCGTTAAATCAAAGAAAAGAAGTTGTCCTATTAAACCCCACTGTAACTGTGCTAACACCAAAGTGACAGCCTCCTGAGACTTTAGTGTGGCAGAAAACAGTTGACTTTTCACAGGAAGAATGGAAACACACTGTTTCACTATTCAAAAAATTAGCATCATAATCGTTAAACAGATCGGACGCATTTCGGGATAAACATTCTCAATGTGTTTAAGGGACGAGTTTCCGTTTAAGGTTATTTAGTATACTGTAATCTTAGGGGACTGGTTGAATATCTAATCCTTGACATTTTAAGAACCTGTGCACCTCAAACTAACGAATAAAATGTCTTCAATTAGTTTTTGTTGAGTTTGAACATTAAGCCATAAGATACATAACTAATTAAGAAAGTACAAGTTGAAGGTGTTAAAGATGCTGTCGGATCGTAACTACAGTATGTTCCTGCATTGAGCATTGGATTATACAGTATATCCAGTGTGTTTTCATTTCCTCAGAGGATAGGAAGTAAATCAGGCTTGTGCATCCTTTTTAACAGAGCATTGGATTTGGTTTGGCTTTAGTTCCAATGTGCCTTTTAATGAACTCTAAGGAGCACGCTAGGGGAGGAGCTGTATGAATCTGTAATATGATGCCATATTAGGAGGAAGACCTAACTGCATTGTTTACAGCGGCAAATGCAAACATGAATAGATTTTTGGTGTATAAACAGCAAAGGTGTGCGAAGTACCGTCCATCAATCCAGGAACCTCTGTAGGCCAACTCGGGACCATCGAGGCCAATGGTGATTACCATTGTATTTATTCCCATTTCACAACTGTAGTTGGACGTCCAATCCATATTCACATGCGCATTCACACACGAGGGGCAATTCGGGAACGCCACTTAGTCTAATCTAATCTCTAATCTCATTAGTCTGGTCTAATGTCTTTGGACTGTGGGAGAAAACCGGAGTACGATTCCTTTACAGTACACCACTGTAGCTAGGGAACGCAATGCCATGCAAAGAAATGTACTGAAGTAAAAGTACAGATATTTGTTGTAGTTTTGAGTGGCGTAAAAGTAAAAAAGAATCCTCTCATAAAACTACTAAACTTCAAATACTAAACTAGTACAGATACATGAATTATGTCCTCTTGTATAGTAATGAAGTACTCAGTTACCTTCCACCTCTGGTACACCTATCTGAATACATTTTTTTTCCATAATAGGTTCTCTTTAAACCAATGAATGGATTCTACCCTGGTAATGTGTTGTGTTACAATATAAAAAGCAAAAAATGACACAAATAGGATAACAGCGAGTGATTCTGCAATCTGTGGATGTCAATGATACGATCACACGGATATGATTTTACAACATGCAGCTCCTGTTCGTCTCAGATGAGCCACCAGCCTAAATAATGCATGAAGGATTAAAGCGAGCGGATGGCACTCGGATGTTGGTGAAGATTTACTTGTTTTCATTCGTGGTTACCGATTCCAATAGGAAGTACATTGAGGAGGAAACAAAGTACGACGGATGAAAGCGACAAAAGGGGGACAAAAAAACAAACGGTCTGTTATCTGCGTTTGCAACCCACTTTCTGCAAGTCTAATTGGATAAGCACAGGGTCACGGCGAGAGCGAGCAGGACAGTCTGGATATATGTGCATGCTTCTCACACTGCCTGGACAGTTGGAAAGCTGCCTCAGGGTAGACACTGGTGTATACAGTAGTATAGAGAAAATCTGATTATCGTTTCTATGGTAACAGCCAATTCACATAGTGGACACGTGCAATGATGAGTATACTTTAAATAAGATAAAACACATGATTGATATTTCGATATTTGGTGAAGTTTCCATCTAGGAGTTTTTTTTTGTTTTTGTTGAGTCTCTAGTGTCGGTGTTTTTCTCTAACCCCATACACCACATCTTACAACTACAGTATAAATGGATATGTGTTGGGGCACAAGCACAATAAAACATGTTTTTATTGGACAGTCATTGATTTCACCGATATAACGGTAACTCTGCATCATCACACCACACCATGGTTGATTATTTTCCCAAAAATCCGTGTCTACCAGGCGGCACGGTGGCGTCAAGGGTTCGCTTCCCACCATGCGTGGAGTTTGCATGTATTTCTTATAGAAAATGAATTAATACATTTCAAAAATCAGTGGTAGATTCCTTCCATAACAACCAAACCCTTGGTCCAAAAAAAATAAGTGAATCCTCAGATTTGTAGGAATAATATTGTTTTATATATACTTTTCTTTAGGTACTGTAACTTGCTGTGCTGTTGAGTAATCAGTTTCCATAGGAACACATGTACAATTATCAATAAGGATATTACATAACTTATGAGAACGAAAAATCTGATTTTTTTTTTAAGGGTGTAGAAGAAGGTGTTACGGCAGTTTTAAGCATCCGGTGAATATTTATAACAATAAATACCCCTCAGAGACAAATTACCCGAGTTGATCCTACAACCTCACCCGGTTACTCTCACTACCTCGATTGTTTATCACATCAGATCAGATGCAGAACCGTCGGTCAATGGATTCTTTCTAAAGGAAGCTTGCATTTTTTTTAATGTATATCCTATTTATAACGATGCCTTTATTTTTCTCTATGAATAAATGTTGCATGCTGTGAGTTAATAGAACATCATCGGTAGTGATGAGCATTTTATTATTTGTGTTTATTATTATCTCTGCGTCCTACTCTTTTTTTTTTTCTTTGTATCTCTTGAAACATCTGTCTTACTGTCTGCATCTGATATTAATTTCTTTGCTGCTCTCTCTCTCTCTCTCTTTCTCTCTATCCCTTTTCCTCTCCTTCACTTCTCTCTGTATCTCTTGCAATGTAAATATCTATTCCTGTGTTTCTCTGTCTCTGTCTCTGTATCTCTGTCTCGCGTTCCATCTGTCTTTCTCTCTCACTTCTATTGATTCTGTTTCTCCTCCATATCCCCTTCTCTCTGTCTCTCTCTCTCCACCACTGCTTTCCCTTTCTTTATGTGTCTGTTACCTCAATCTTTATTTCTGTCTCGCTGTGCGTCTTTCTCTCTGTTAACTTTACTTTGTTTATCCGTCTCTCTCTTATCCATTGCTTCATTGTACTGTCTCTCTCCCTTCACTTGTCTCTCTCTCATCATCTGGCTGTATATCTGTCTGTCCTGTTGTCTTTGTTTTCTTGCTCGTGTTCTCTCTCTCTCTCTCTCTCTCTCTCTCTCTCACTCTCTCACTCCAACGCTTTCTTCCTTCATCTCTTTAATAATGATGTGTTTTTCCACCAATTAATTCTCAGTGTAACAACCCTGCTGCTCTTAAGGGCAGCCATGCTGTACAGAGGGGTTTGGTTACAGACAAACAAACACACAGACGAACACACACACACACACACTTGAATATAGATAGACAGTGTATGAACGTACATAAACCAGCCAACTATTTCAGTTCATTTGTTTTCTTTCAGTCAGATTGCTGTAATGTAGTTACCTCTCCATCACACCTCCGTCACTGCACATGGCATTCCTGCTCGGTTGATAATTACGCTGCATAAGTGAACATTCTCTCCGGAACACATCTACTAGTTTATAATGGACCGAGTACTTAATTAGGGTTTTAAATGGTATCCAGTGAACTCATGGTACGTCTTGTTTCTTGTATTTCACGTCTGCAAAGTTTCCGACTGCGCAAAAGTGCCTGGGGTTTATGTTTATAATCAAAACCCTTTCAGTAAAAATGGCCAGACGTTGTTTTAAAACAGTATCGTTTTTGAAGGCCGTTCACACTTTCAGATGGTAATGCATGTTATTGTAATGGACGCGGTGGGAGAAGTCGTGCTCCCACTGGGATAGAGATTGCCAAAAGCAGGGTGACCAGGCAAAGCGAGCGTCAGGGCATCAGGAGATCAGAAAGCAGCTTTCAAGCACTTCTTTCTTGTTTCTAGGCTCGCTGTAATATTTTCGACCTCTCCTTTATCTGCTATTTGCATTTAAACCAATTGGCCAGACCAAAAATACACATCCAAAAGTTTTTGCTCATTTCCTTTATACTAAAGAGTATAAAGAATTTGCATGTAGTGATGCTTACAAATCTCCATAAAAGGCAATGCTTACGGTACAGTACGAACAATGATTCAACCAAACTAAGGTGAAAAGGTACAGCTGTGTACGTAAACTGTGTGAAAAACAAAGCTAGGTATTGTTTATCAAAACATTTTATTTTTAAATTAATTTAAAAAGTTTTAATTATTGCTAATTATTAGTGTTAGATACTTTCTAATTATTATAGAATATTCCTAATTACTAGTGTGGGATTATTGCTAATTAGTGTTAGATTATTACAAATTTTTACTAGATTACTGCTAATTATTGCTAAATTACTGTGAATTGCTGCTAATTATTGTGCGATTACTGCTAATTATTACTAGATTACCACCAATTATTGCTAAATTACTGTCAATTATTACTAGATTACCGCTAATTATTGCTAAATTACTGTGAATTATTACTAGATTACTGCTAATTATTGCTAAATTACTGTGAATTGCTGCTAATTATTGTGAGATTACTGCTAATTATTACTAGATTACCGCTAATTATTGCTAAATTACTGTGAATTATTACTAGATTACTGCTAATTATTGCTAAAT
>JAOTQY010000014.1:13022383-13037133 GCA_026413445.1 Dolichallabes microphthalmus
ATCCCAGCATGCCGCAGTGCACCGAGCTGCTAAACTACCTGCATGAAGCTACAAGTCCAGGGGCTTAGACAGACAAGCAGGTGTAGCGGTGCACAAGAGGAGGCCGAGGTACACATGTGATTATCTCCTAAAAGATTATTATTATTTTTTTATCTCATTTCCAAACGATCGAGCACCATTGATGCAGTTAGCTTATGCAAATCCCGCCATGCTAATTGGTCCCAAAACATTTCCATTTAAATGTCAGAACCAACTTGTCCGAACTGAAACACTTCAACTTTGCTCACGTTTTTGCGCTCGACCTCACTGGCTCGGCTGCGCTATCCTCCGCTGTCCTAGCTAAGGAACCAGCAGGCAGCACCGTTTATGATATATCTACCATCTGCTCCATTAAAATGCAGCCGATGCTCCTTCTGCTGACTCACAGTCTGCTCATGGTGCGCTAACACTCGCTGTGGACATTTTATGCTTTATTACATCCTGCTGATGGAAGTCATTGCTTTTTGATGAAGTTAGTAAGCCTCCCAAAAACACACACACACACACACACACACACACACACACACACACACACACACACACACACACCTTTTCATGATACAGACAAACCGAGAAGTTACAAAGTGCTGACACTGGAGACTCCTTACATCAATGCTAAATAAATAAAGCAGGAAATTAGGTTTACTTAGGGTACTTTTTTCCGAGGCAGCATGCGTTTTGTATTCAGTTGGGCCTTTGGGTTGATTTCTGATCGAATTTGATAATACGATTTGTAATCATTGGAATTCTGATATAGGGTTTCAGAGTAACCTGTCTGACTTTCAGCCTGCGCTGCCACCAGAGCCTCATCGTATCGTTCTTGCTTTCTGATGTATAGTAAATTAGCGAGGGGCTTAATCATTTTGGCAAAGAGGTGAGGTCTCCATGGTGACGCATAAGCCCTAGAGAATTCTTGCTTTTGGCACCTGGTTGGTGTGAGCAGAGTGAGAAAGCAGGAACATAAGCAGAGGTGGCAAAATAATGAACAACTATAAAATCTGACTTCAGTAAGGATTCTTCCGATGCATACTTGTCAAGATCTAGCTAACATACCGAGCAAAACGTTGTAAACTCGTACGTATAACAGTATAATTATAATATCTGGGCGTGTCCTTTCACCTTGTTGTATTCTACATGCTTGCCGTATGGCCATCTTTCATTGTGTAGACTAGTTGCATTACACAGGGTAGCAATAGTAGCATCAAGGTAGCAAGGCTACCAAAGTAAGGAAAGATGCTAACGATGCTATCTGCTATTAATTTAATTAATGTCAAATCTTATCGCCGTCAATCTCTACTAGACTTGCACTTGCATGTGGTTAACCTCAGCAATTTGAATTGTGTTTAAAATACTTTTGGTCAGATAGATATCAAATATCAGTTTCTTTGTGTACTCAAAGGTGGGAGGTAACTGAGTACATTGTTACTGTACTTAAGTACATATTTCAAGTTTCCATACTTTACGTGAGTAGTTTTATTACAAACATTCGGCAAATATTTGTTCTTCCTCCTTAACTGCATTTCTGCATTCTTGCTCTAACTAAACCACATTGGTGTGTAGTATTAAATAGGATTTGCTGACTATTTTGCATAATTGCATGACTTGACTTTCATTGTTGCAGACATCGACGAAAACAGTGCATTCACACTTAGGAATCAGAGAGAGAGAGATTTTTTTTTAACTATAAAAGATGGTTACTGTGAGCCAATACAAGCCCTGTACTTTTGATATATTTAAAAGTAAGTACTTATGTACTTTTACTCAAGTACACAAGTAAATAGAGGACTTCTACATATACTTGAGTAATATTTGCCTTAGGAAATCTTTACTATGTTATGCGGGATGTGTGTACTTTGCCAACACTTACCTTAAAGTACATTCTAGATCATATATTTAGTTTTTCAGCTTGTAGTGGAGGACATTTTAGCCAAGAATTTGTACTTTTACTTGAGTATCGAGTAGCAGTTTTAATAATATGCCTACTGTACTGTATCTAGGAAAGTACACACTCCTTCTAGGAATGGCTTCCTCTGACGCGGACATGGCGGACTTAGAAAAGCGCAAATGCAGCAAAGCGCAAAAAACGGGTGAACACAATTAAGAAGGAAGGTCAGGGCTGTAGATGAGAGCAAAACATGAACCTGTGCACAAGGAGAGCTAAGAGTAAGCAGTAATGAGGAAAGGAATTCCTGATATTCACTAAAAATCTACGGAGCACAAACTGCTTTTGCTACACCAGTGACCTCAATGTCTTTGGCATTTTTATGGTCTGTTACAGTAAGTCGCCTCACTTCCTGGACGTTCAAGAAGATTCCTAGTGTTCGACAGGGAATTCCTGTGCTAGCGTTGACACTTGCTCTTAAATCACATAAGGTCACCTTCATCTTTTTTTTATTCCTTGCACATTATCATTCATCGTCAACGACTCCTGCCCTCCTCGGGTACATTATAGCCTAGCGCTATCGTATCACTGCTATTCTCGGGAGGGAATTACTGATTAATCTGTCAGGCCATTTATAAAAAAAGGACATAAATCATTTATTGATCTCTCTCTCTCTCTCTCTCTCTCTCTCTCTCTCTTTCGCCTTCCTTTCCTTGAGATGAATATTCAGTACGTATTGGGTGAATATTCAGCAGGAGCTGACACAGTCGGTGAATGTCAACACTCCAGTGAGATAAAGGAGCGCTTATGGGAGCAAGGTGTCCTTCTCAAACGCCTGTCTTTAAAATGCTATGAGAAGTACATCTCCTGAGTCGTTTCCAATTCAGCAAAGATGTGACCGCTGTTTTAAGCCAGATCACCGGGAGAATAAAATGAAGAAACAAATAAATAAATAAAATGGCAAGGCTTTAGGAAGGACAAGGATATCCAAGCATGCATAATCATTATTAAACACAGTTTCCATAGTAATGCTACAGTACGTACTACATGAGGAAAAAAATAACATATTTCGAGGTCTGAAAAAGTTAATTTGTGTGTGGGTGGGTGTTTTTCTTGGGTCTTGTTGTTTACCGTTGGCAGCGTATCCATTAAGTTTTGTAGTTGCTTCTGATATTAGATAGGCTTTTTGTGCTGAGTTTCTTCTCCCATGCCTAACGTTTGTCTTCATGTCAGAGAAAAAGATTATGAATAAGAAATGAATGCTAATTCTATGGGTGGCACGGTGGCTTCGTACATCTAGGGTCCGGGTTCGATTCCTGCCTCGGGTCTATGTACATGGAGTTTGGATGTTCTCCCCGTCCTTGGTGGGTTGCAGATTAGGCTAATAATATGTGCCCTGCAATGGATTGGCACCCTGTTCAGGGTGTACCCCAATTTGTGCCCTAAGCCACCTGGGATAGGCTCCAGGAGACAATGAGTGAGTGTGTGTTCATTCTATACAAGCAGGTATTAAATCATTATGGTGTACCATAAATAACAGATATAGCAGACTAAATGCTTTACCCGGTCAAAAAAGGCTAGTCCGGCTCGTTACGCAATAGATTAGCATGCTAATACTGTAAGGCTGATGTTGTCAAAAAGGACAGGCTACTTTATAACTTAAAGAACTTATTACATATTTTAGTGCCTTCAGTTTATTTATTCTCAAGTGGAATGTAATTGGGGAGAAAAATATCAACTTGGAAAGCATACGTTAGCTAATGATTTAGCTAGCTATTATGTAGCGGTTATGCTGCTTACTTGGATTTAAACACAGAACGGCGGTAGAAACAAGATAGAATTGTTAAGAATGTCGATATTTTCCTCAGATTTGATGAAAAGTTACTGAAATAATACTTGTTATGATCGTTATTACACAATGAAACAATTTAGCATTAATTGCTAACATAATTTCTTTAGCTTTGGCTGTATTATGACACTCACATAATATCACAATAATACTGAGTTGTTAAAAAAAATCATAATTTGTTTTGAAATTGTAAATACAACTTGTTTTTATAATTTATATAAATATGGTAAACAAGAATAAATGAATGCGAAAGCAGTTACTAGATCATTAAGTTACTAAAGGTCATTAAGCTGTTAAACAGTAGATCTATGATGTAATTTTTCCAGCTTGTCCATAAAAATGATTACACATCAAAGATGTACTATAAAAGATTTCCAGACTCCAGTACAAGTTGACTGGTCTCCAGTCTTTATAAGAACAACACATGTCTCTGTCCACTGTCTTTCAAAGCTTCCCAGATCTGTTGGTGTGTAATTGCCCATAACTAATCGGTACTTTCCTGCAGCCTGAGGCTCTCTTAATCTGTGAGTTAAATATGTGTACACTGCTAGCCAGTATATTACCTACTGTTGTTTTTGTTTACCTCTGAGTAATGGCCAGCTTCCTCTTAGTAGAATCGGAACCAATCGTGTCATGAATATGCAAGAGCACCTGCCAGGGGCTGACGTTCCTCAGGTTCAGGACTATAGTGCGGAGAAAGACGTTTGAGAAAAAAAATATATATAAAGAGCGAAAAAGAGAGAGAGAGAGAGAGCAAAAATAAATAAATAAATAACAATACAATGGTAAAGGGGTGTATTAAGAATGGGGCTGCCAAGCGTCAATGGCCAGTCTGAGTCAACAGGAAATCTAGGGGGTACATTGACAAGTGCCAGTGTGTCTTTACAACAATGCTGCCTTTCTGCTAAATTTCCTTCCTTTTAAGAAACTTTTCTTTGGACATACACATGTAAGAGGTGCGTGACACAGTGGTGGAGCTCCCTTTTACCATCAGGTTCAAATAGCTAAATCCATCACCCTGAAGTGCTCTTTGGTTTGACCCTTCCTAAACCCATTCTTGCCACCAAGGAGAATACACTCAGATTAGCTACAGTAAGAATATGGTCCCACTACTCTTTAAAAAGACAGAGCAAAATCTCGAGCCATTAGGTATCCTTTGGCTTTTCCTGCTGAAAATTTCAGTTTCTTTCTGTTGGAACCCCAGGGATCTGTGAAGCACAGCTTGGAAGTGTGTGATGGTGGACACTGTCCCTGGGTAGGTTGTCCCTCTGGATCCCAACTCTACAAGTTTCACTGTAGTAGTTTCCTTCTCAGTGTGGAGTTCTCAGAAGTAGAACATCTAAAGGATTGGCAATGTTGGGCAAATTGTTGCTCAGGGCTTAAGGTTTCGACTTACTGATACTGTACAGTAGGTCAGTTGTGAGTTCAAACCCCAGCATTGCTATATACAACATTTGGGTCATTAAGCAAGACCTTTAACCCTCACCTGCTCAGTTGTATCCTGTCAGTTTTAGGGGAACCCTATATCGAATGGTTCTGTGGAGGTACTAAAAATGCCTTTCTGTTGCTATGATCATGTACAGGATGGGTCGATATGCAAGACCTTTAACCTCCACCTCCTCAGTAATATCCTGCCACTCCAGGGGAACCCTCTGTTGGAGCATTCCAACAAATTCTGAAAAGTGAAACCTTTTCAGAATTTGCTCTGGAGGAACCCTTTATCAGAACTTACATGCAACCTTTCAGGGTTTGCCTTCTGTTTAATAAATATTAGGTTGGTTTGTTGGTGTGTTCATACAGTATAATACCCATGTTGGAGAATGTGCATTGCCAAACTGCCACATCCAAGTTTTGGAGAAAGTCCCTTATTCCTCAAGTTCTCAATCACATCCTTGTCACTCTATCAATTAGGTCAGTGTTGTAGAATCCACAGTGTGAATGTGACACAGGGGACAGGTGATGCAGGAGATACTATGGGAATGTAGTGGAGAAGATCCTCTCATCCTCTAGATCAAATACCAGCAGAACAGTTCTGTTATAGTGTTAGGTGATCCAGAAAGACTGTCAGAGTTATTAGCACCATGGTTCTCAAAGGGTTCCATTAAGCACATACAGGTGGTCTGCTTCTTCTTTAAATTGATGTAACAAGGACAGAGACTACAGTAATTGATTGATCTAAACCCGAAGAGCCTAAGACAACCATCATCTATCCATCCATCCATCCATCCAACCAATCATCCCTTCATCCATCCATCCATGTATCCATTATCCATTATCTATAGCAATTATCCTGTGGTGGGCCTTAGGGAGCCTAGAGCCTATTCCAGGGAACTTAGAGCACAAAGTGAAGTACGCCCCTTCCTCCTCCCCCACCCATGGACAATTTGGTCACCCCAATCAGCCTACAATACATGTTTTTGGATTGTGGGAGGAAACCCATCAAAAACAAGAAGAACAATCAACCTTGACAGACACGAGACGAGAGTTGAACCCCAACCTTGGAGGCGCGAGGCCACAGTGCTCAACCTAAGACATGTAGCCTTGAGATAATGCGAAACTAATGTGATCTTAATGTTACTAAAATTTTAATAGAGCTGAGATATAAGGGCTAATTATTTTGCATTTGAAGACAGGTTTCTTCTGTGGGTGGAAATTCAGGAATAAAAAGCCTTGGTCTGAATTAATTAACGGCACCTGTTGGCCCTAATTATTTATATCCTTTAAACGAATCTTGGATTTATTTACCCTGTAAAAAACTTTGAAGAGTTGGTGAAAAACAGAACACAACAAAATAAGACAACAATCATCCATTGATTTTTCAGAAGCAGAGAGAGAATATACAGCACTAAATAAGGAGCTGAATGGAGGAGGGTGTATGTTGCGTGTTGTGTTGTTTGTTCGTTCGTGTGTCTTTCTGCCAGCTCTGTCTTTCTTTAGTGCCCGAGGTTATTTGTCTCCGAAAGCTTTAAAGCTGACGAGTGTACAGCTGCTTTGGAAATGTTAAGGCTGCATTAGAGGAGGAAAAAAAAACACCCTCGAAAAGTGGCCATTTAAAGGTCTTTGGAGGTCTCTGGTTATATCAGCGCGTTGCACGCCCTGGTTCTAGAGTGACGCATAGAACCGTTAAGGAGAACCCTGGCTGATTTGTGTTTATTGAGTCACATATCCCAGGTCATGCTGAGTTTATCTCCTGAAGTCAGCATACATTACCTTAGTCATGGACATCATTGCACTTCAATAACATTGTCTTAAAAGGATTACACATCTCAGACGTGTGTGTGTGTGTGTGTGTGTGTGTGTGTGTGAATGATTTATTGTGAATTATCAGTGCAATGGCTTCTCTAGAAGGTTTATTGCTTTCTTACTGGGACATGACATGTAGACACACACACACACACACACACACTGAAGATATCAGATGTTTATCCTAGATCATTTGGCTTCTGATGAGGCAGCTTTCTGGGAAACACTGATGGCAAAGTCATTGAGACATGTCACTCATGTCGCTTTATTTTCCTCCATCTCTCTCTCTCTCTCTCTCTCTGTCTGCCTCGTCTCTCATTCTGCCTGCCAGAGACCAAAAGCATGACAGGAAATCACACTCCTGGTCGAGCTGCCAGGGAATACGATATTTCACCCCTTTTTGTCGCCCAAAAAGCTGTAATCACAGCTTGAAGTTAACTTTTTAGCTCAGGAGCCATTGTGAGCTCGAGCAGAGGCAGGGTTCCTAAAAGCCCACTGATAAATGGTAGAGCGAACATCACAAAGAACTCTCTCTCTCTCTCTCTCTCTCTCTCTCTGTTCTAGCCTTTATGTATGTGATTCTTTTGGGGAAACTGGACATAAAAAGAGTTCCGAGTCTCTGTGTCTTCCTCTCTTTAGTTTCTTTCTTCCTTTTTTTGTTTGACTTTTTTTCCCCTGAAATATGATTGATATACAGCAGACGCTCTCTCTCTCTTTCTCAATCCCTCTTTCTCTCTATATTACTGTCCATACGGTTCATCTCTGTTTACTGGTCAGTTTTTCTAACTGGTTCAGAAATCCCTTATTATTTAAGATTCCACATCATGAGCAGACATTCCTTTATTCTTTCCACTCTCGTTTTTTCCGTCCATCGTTCCCTTTTTTCATTTCCTTTCTTTCCATCCTTGATTCCTTTATTTTTCTTCCTTTTTCCTTCTTCTTTCAGTTTCCCTCATTTTCTCCCTTTTTGTTTTTTCATGTTTGTTTGTTTGTCTGAACAATTTCTACTGCCTTCCTTATTTTTTTTCCTTTTTGCCCAGTTTCTTTTTCTTTTCTTCCTTTCTTCCTCTGTTCTTTCTTTTTTTTGGTCCCTTCTTTAAATTTCCATCTTACTTTATTTTCCTTCCTTCACTCCATCCCTCTTGTAGAAAAATTCATTGTAGAAGGTGTTCGATCTAAGCTACTGTAGCTTTGTACTTGTGAGAAGTGTGTGTGTGTGTGTGTGTGTGTGTGTGTGTGTGTGTGTACTGTAAATGGGTCATAGTATCATTCACAGATTATGACCCTTTTCATATTTTTTCCCCCATATTATTGAATAAGGACACACACACACACACACACACACACACACACACACACACACACACACAATATGTGTACATGTTAATTACCTATCATTTTAACCTTGAGAAGGTTTGATATGTGCAGTATTGTGGTTTATGATCTCTCTCTCTCTCTCTCTCTCTCATAATTATTCTTCCGTACGGCTCCAGTGTTTGTTTGTTTCTCATTTTTTCATTTTTCTAGAGGTTTAGCCTAATGGACTTTGCTAATGAATGAATCAAACAATTTGTTTTGAAACCTGTTACGTAAACCTTTTTGCTCTTTTCATTAGAGGCTTTGGAAAGTCTCTCTCTCTCTCTCTCTCTCGCTCGCTCGCTCTCTCGCTCTCTCTCTTGCTCTCACACACAGAAACACACTCACACACACACACTTGGGTGGTGTCATTAGTAGTAATTCGTCTGCTTGTTGACGGACGTGTGCTGTTGCGCTCTAGTTTGTAAGAGAAGAAAAGAGATATTGCAGTGCGGAATGAAAAGTGTTGGAGTCACTCGTTAATACACCTCACACACACACTCACACACGAATGTGCTGATGCAGGAGTTTCTTTCTTCTCATTCTTTGATTCTTTCTTTCTTTCTCTTTGCGTGTTCCTCCCCCTTCCTTCCTTCCTTCCTTCCTTTTTCTCTTTCTGTCTTTCTCTCTCCTTGTCTTGTTCCTTCCCCTCAGTTCCCTCCAAACTCTCGAGGAGTGTCTTTGAGGAGTGTGAGTGGAAGGAGTGCATGAGGAGTGGGAGGAGGTAAAGATATGCCCCCCCCCCTCGCTTTCTCCTTTCATTGCTGTGTGTATCTCTTTTGCTCTCTCTCTCCTTCTTTATCTTTCTGTCTTACTCCATGTCTCAGTTGTCCCTCTTTTCCTTTACCTTCTTCATCCATCCATCCTTCCTTCCTCCATCACTTTATCAGTCTCTCTCTCTCTCTCTCTCTTTTCCTCAGCTCATTTTGTCTTGATCTGTTCCTGTCTTTCTCCATGTCTGTCTCTCGGTCTTTCAGTTTTCTCCCTCTCTCTCTCTCTCTCTTTCACTCGCTCTTCCTTTCTCACACAAACACATCGTCCACCTCATGGGCCTCTGTTGCCATGGTAACCAACGTTGGGCGAGTCGCAGCGATGGAGTTGGAGGGATCTGTTCTATGGAATGCGGTCTCTCTCGAATCCAACCTACCCCTCCACCTGTCTCTCTCTCTCTCTCTCTCTCTCTCCGTCTCCCACTACATGTCTCTCGACCTCCTGCTAGAACTGAGTTGTGAACCTGGGAGTCAGAGTTTTCTGGGCAGTTGCTTGTCTTCCTTTTTGTATCATCTGTGTTATCTTGCGCGTGTGTGTGTGTGTGTGTGTGTGTGTGTGTGTGTGTGTGAGCACTAAAAGTCAGTATTTGACTAAAACTGTGAGAGCGCCTGAGGGGAAAGGCTGATTAAAAGAGCCCAACCAAAGATGCTGATAAGTGGTCACCCATTAGAAAGCGTTTTAGTCACAGTTATGAGAGATATTACATTTCAGTGTGCTCATTCATCTCTCTCTCTCTCTCTCTCTCTCTCTCTCACTCTCCCTCTATGTGTGTGTTATCAGAACCGAGGGAGTTTATTAAAACCCTGGCCCTGACAGCTTAGTGCCAAAAAAAGCTCTCCGAAAGAGAAATGAAACATGCAATAAGGAGAAAAGAAAGCAATAAGAAATGCGAAAGTGTGTGAGAAAATCTATATTACATCCGATATATGTGTATACTGTATATACAGTACTGTACGTACTCTGGTATATGGGTTCTCTGGTTTCCTCCCACAGTCCAAATACATGCAGTAGCCCTAATTGCTGTTCACAAATTGCCTGTAGTGTGTGTGTGTGTGTGTGTGTGTGTGTATTCAGGATAATCGCTGTGGGAAATGAATGACATAAACAGTAAGCTAATATTGTCAACTTAATTCAATTAAATTCATTCATTTTTATTTATTCAGCGCTTTTAACAGTGGACGTTTTCACAAAGCAGAAATGCATATAAATATAAAATGTATTTATGATAAGCCAGAGGTGAGGGCGCTGAGGACGAAAAACTCCCTGTGTCTGTCTGTCTGTCTGTCTGTCTGTCTAGCTGCTCTTAAGGGAACCTCATTCCCACCTGGGAGACGCCGGATAGCGCGATTAAACATCGTTTCCTTCTATTTAGTCCTAAAATAATGAACTCATCTTGTAAGCAGGACGTGGTGAGCTCGTGAGCTGCGTATGAATATAAGCATTAGAGTTATTTCTGAACTCGGTATAGTTTCTAAAGTTCATTAGATTAAATTGAAGTTACTTCCTGATCAGTGATGGAGGCCTGAGGGCCGAGCGGCTGATATGTACTTCAATAAATTATCAAAAAATATCACGTGATGAGGGACCTTACATCATAAAGATATATATTGGATTTTCAGCGCTCTCACAACCAGAGTGAATATTGTGCCATCAGATTAACTTCATGTAACGGAATTAATCCGGTTAATCAGGGATTTGTGGACGTGTGGATCAGGAGAAATGCTCTGCACGAAAAATGGAAATCGTACTCATTCTTTTATAATTCAGGGCTTGAAGTAATATAATAATGTTATTTATTGTAACATTATTTGTTTCTGTTTGCCTTAACTTCATTTCATTTATTTATATAATTATTTAATTTCTAATGCTTTATCTCTAATGTCTAAATCTATATCTATCTATCTATCTATCTATCTATCTATCTATCTATCTATCTATCTACTGTATCTATCTGTCTATGTGTCTGTCTGTCTGTCTGTCTATCTATCTCTGTCTGTCTATTTGTCTGTCTATATCTATCTATCTATCTATCTATCTATCTATCTATCTATCTATCTATCTATCTATCTATCTATCTGTCTGTGTCTGTCAGTCTGTCTGTCTATCTATCTCTGTCTGTCTATTTGTCTGTCTATATCTATCTATCTATCTACTGTATCTATCTGTCTATGTGTCTGTCTGTCTGTCTGTCTGTCTATCTATCTCTGTCTGTCTATTTGTCTGTCTATATCTATCTATCTGTATATCTCTGTCTGTCTGTATACTGTATCTATCTCTGTCTATCTATCTGTCTGTATGTATATCTCTGTTTGTCTGTCTGTCTGTCTGCCTGTCTCTCTCTATCTATCTATCTATCTATCTATCTATCTATCTGTCTGTCTGTCTGTCTGTCTGTCTGTCTGTCTTCTATATATAACCTTTTTCTATTAATATAAAATATATATTAACTATATATTTTCTATATCCGTTTTGTTTGTCTGTTAGTTGCTGTGGATAAAGTGCAGCAGGTTCTTTGGGCATTTGCTTGTTTGATTTTCACACGCAAACATTTGATTACACAACGGCCCTGCTACATTTTGCAAATGAAATATAATTTGTTTACATCACACACACACACACACACACACACACACACACACACACACACACAGTGAGAGAGAATATATTATAGGCGCATGTATCACTCCTACAGTGTGTTAGAGTCCTCAGTCGGAGGTTTTCACTTGACGTGTTTGACAGGTTCTGCCTGCCGCCTGGCCTGGTGTGCTGTAACACAGTGAGTGTACTGGTCAGTAATTAACCCCCGGCGATGAAAGGGATCGTTCCGGCGTGATTAGACGTCTGTGTAATCAATTTATTCCTGCAGCCATTGTGTGTGTGGCGCTGAAGCCACCGAACGAGCTAACAAAAGCAAACGTGCGTCTCTTCCTCCTCTAATTACAAACACATTCAATTAATTCCACCCATGCTCTCTCTCTCCCGCTCTTTCTCTCTCTCTTTCGGTGATTTGTGTAGAATCAGGCTGGCATCCCGTCCTGGTGGCGGTGGTGATTATTTAGGAGCTGTGGATGTGTACACTGCGGCAGTAAGCATGCGGATTAGCAGTAATTACTTGAGCCATGCTCATTACACATGTGCTGTAAAACTGTGCTGAGAGTCACATCAAATCCAGATCCTTCTCTAAACGTGGGCTTAATGGGTGAGGGGTGAGGGGTGAGGGGTCCTGGGTGATGTTCCACACCAGCCTGGAGCTTCAGCAGCGCAGTACACTGGACCTCTGCCACTTTGGCAACATTTCATACAGAAACCTGCACTGAGCCCTGAGCTCCAGCGTTCAGCCACTCTCTCTCTCTCTCTTGCTTTTTCACAAACTCTGTTTTGCTACTTACTGCCTCTTTCTCTTTCCTTTCTTGCTTCCATCTTCTGTTTCTTTACCTAAACCACTCTTCTTTCATTCATGTGTTCTTTTCTCCTTTCATCCAGTCATTGAATCCTTCCTTTCTTCTTGCCTTTTAGCTCCAACTTTACATTTTCCCTCTTCCCTTCCTCTCGCCCCTGCTTTTAAATTCCCATTTCCTTTCCGTTCCTTCTTCTCACCCCTTTTGACTTTTCCTTCATTTGTATACTTCCTTCACATCACTTCCTTCCTTATTTTTCTTCTTCTAATGGTCATGTGTTTGTTTACTTCCTTCCTCTCTTTCTTCTTTCCATCCCACCCTTTTTCCTCACCTCTCTGTTAGTTCTCGCTTGCCTTTCCTTCCTCTTCTTATACCTTTCCGTTCATGTTCATTCCTTTCTTCCCCGTTCCTTCTTTAATTCTAAAGCTTTCCTTTTCTTCTATCCTTTCCTTCCTTTTCATTTTTTCTTCCATCCTAAATCTCTCCTTTAGATCTCTCCTAATTTTTCTTCTCTTTTCACTCCTTTCCCTTCATGTACTGTACCTTCCTTCTTTCCTTCCATTCTTTCCTACTTGTTTCCTTCCACCCTCTCTCTCTCTCTCTCTCTCTCTCTCTCTCTCTCTCCTTCTCTCCCTCCCTCCTTCCCTTATCCTGACTGATGTTTCACCCCAGCCTGGAGCATCAGCAGTGTTTGCCTCACACACCTTCACACCGAGCCCAGAGCTCCAGCGTTCAGCCACACTTCCCTTCACACCGCTCATTATGTAACTGATACTCATTGACTTTATCTTCTCTCCCTCTCGTCTGGATCGGACCCCACTCAGCCCGTCTGTCTCCCTCTAAACTGACAGGATGCTCCTGCTTTATCTTCGCAATTAATTAGTCTTTAAATCTGTATTTTGCATGCTTTTCCTTGATTTTTTCCTCCTCTCGTCTGCTCGTTATCTGTAACGTCCCGCTCTCACTTGTTTTTTTTATATTATTATTAAACTGTGTAAATCATTATTGAGTGCTCTCTCTCTCTCTCTCCGTCCCGCTCCTTTTGTTCGCACTCCTCAGAAACAGACTGGCTCTTCACTTATCAGGGCCTGCACACGCTGTAATTACATCCCCATTGATGGTATCACTCGTAAAGGTGCGGCTCAAGCTCCGCTCAGGAGATACCGTGTGTGTGTTTTCGCCGGGATCTCACGTGCAGTGTGTTCTTTTAACATCCAAAGGGAAGCCAAGAAAGCTGAAGGAGCATATTAGCACCTCGGATGAGCTCTTTAACCCTTAATTGGATGAGCTGGATCTAAGGGATCGTATGTTCCTGTTATTGCCCAGTGCTGTTGTGTTCTGATTGGTCAGGAGAGGGGAGAGGGTCATTTGCTGGGGAAGAGAGGAGAGTGATGATGGGATCATTCTTTAGAAAATAAAAATCATGCTTTAGTCAAAAAGAAAAGATCTACTTGCACTTATATCATGTGTATAAGGAAGAGGAAGAGGAGTAGAGCCACCATCAAAACTGATAATTGAGACTTTTTCTCCCTCAGAATCCTTATTTTAGTCTCAGAATTCTGACTTAAGTCTCAGAATGATAAATTCTTCCTCAGAATTCTGACTTAAGTCTTTTTTCTCCCTGAATTCTGACGTTGTTTCTCTGAGTTAATTTTAGAATTCTGACTTTTCTCCACAGAATGATGACTTCAATCTTGGAATTCTTACTTTTATTTTCCAGAATTCTCAGATTTCTGACCTTTATTTGTTGAGCCCTTGTTGTTGAGTCCTGATTTTTATCTCAAAGACCTTAAAATTTGATCATAATATCTCAGATTTCTGACTTTTTTCCTTTAAATTCCTAATTTTAGCCTCAGAATTCTGACTTAAGTCTCAGAATTGTAAATTCTTTCTCAGGATTCTGACGTTGTTTCTCTGAGTTAATTTAAAAATTCCGACTTTTCTCCTCAAGATGATGACTTCAATCTTGGAATTCTTACTTTTCTCTCCCAGAATTCTGACTTTAAACTCTGTCTTCAAAAGAGTTTATTAGTCTTCAAAATTCTCACTTCTTTCTCAGAATTAAATCTTTAATTAAAGTCAGTACTCAGTAGTTATGGCGGCCCTACGGTAGTCTTCTTCCTAATGTCTAAAGGCCGATTCGGACGGGACTAGTTTTACAGGGGGTCGTTAGAGAAATTTCTGTTTCACGGACGTACTTTGTGATTTTAAT
>JAOTQY010000014.1:13129501-13141047 GCA_026413445.1 Dolichallabes microphthalmus
CCTGGCCGGGGAATCGAACCCAGACCCTGGAGGTGCAAGGCGACAGTGCTAACCACTACACCACCGTGCCGCCTTATTATTTATTATTTTAAATATTTATTGACTACATAAATGTGTTTCTTTGTTTTCCAGGTGACCACCAGATAGTGCAACTCTACCTCAAGTCTAAAGAAACAGGTCTAGCTTTTGCCAACACAAGCTTCGTCTTCTACAATTGCAGTGTCCATAAATCGTGAGTATATCCCTATTACGCTGTTTCATCTGCAGCATTCATCTTAGTTTTTGTAACCCAAACCTCGCCTGCTTTATTTTCTTTTTCTTCAGGTGTCTTTCTTGTGTTGGAAGCCCTTACCAATGTCACTGGTGTAAGTACCGTCACATCTGCACCCATGACCCACGCAGCTGCTCTTTCCAAGAGGGACGGGTCAAGCAGCCTGAGGTGAGTGGTGATTTCTCACTTGCTCACTGGTTCCTATCATTGATACGTACTTAAATGAAGTTTAACGTGGGTACAACTTGGAAAGCAGCTGATCTGAGGCGAGCGGCGCGGTGGCTTAGTGATTACTGTAGCACTGTCGCCTTTCACCTAGCGGTTTGATTTCGCCTTTCACCTAGCGGTTTGATTCCCACCTCTGTGTTCTGAGTTGGCCTTGATTTTTCTTAAACTCTCCTATTTATGTACGGTGGACTGGAAGCTTGGTGCAGGGGGTTGTTTTGGTTTTTTTGCCACCTAATAGCTCCAGTTCTTTAACCTTCTTCTACATTTCCATTCCATCCAGTGCGTCTTCCCATCTCATGACGGATTTATTGTACGTCTAAATTCCAGCCTACTTTGAGCATCAATACAAGTGTCACCATTGCTCATGTGTATTCATGCCTCATGCATGTTCATGTTGAGTGTATAATCAGTTTCATAGCTTGGCCACATGCTCGCGCCTGCTTTTAAAGAGGCACATGAGCAGTCTGGGGTGCGAAACGCAGGATCTGAGTTGAAACTGTCACTCAGATCACTACAGCTTATCCAGATTACATGAACTGTTGTTCGTCCTCCAAGCGTACGAGCATGCATAATGCTATGTAAAGTTTTAGTCCGCCCTCCTGGGGTTACGTGTTTCAGGCAGATGCACATGTTTGGTCTTAGCATTTATTAGCATCTTTCATCTGCGGTTGCTTGCATTTGCATTACTAATTATTTACCGGCCCACACAGTCAATATTGACCAAGCTAATATTTAGATTTCTTTTCATGTTCCTAACAACCCGCTTACAAATGCAGGCATCGGACACTTGTCACATATTAATGACATTTTCTCCACATGCCTTTGTTTGACTGCTGTTTCAGGGTAGGTGTTTCGACTAGCTAATGAGTTTTACTTTGGATTTCATTAATCCGCGATACCGGGGAGGTCGGGGAGCGGGTCGGATTTCCGTCGCAATTCAGTCGCCGCTTCCGATTTAATGAGTTTGGATGTTTACCTCAGACATTTGCGTATAAGGCAACGACGAGTCGAGTTTGGCTCATATGAATGAGACGACCCTTCCTGCTGACCTTCTGCGGAGGACGTTCTGTGCTTTATTCCAATTAAGGGATTTGTATTGGAAGATGATCATGGGGATAATACATTTGTGTTTTATGAATGGCTGATGAAGTGAGGAGCCTTTTCACCTCACCACACACACACACACACACACACACACACACACACACATACAGGTAAAGTCCGATGTTTCCAATGCTGTGGCACGTACAGGCAGATGGGGGGGCTAAGCCGACTGTATCAGCGCTCCACCACGCTGACTGTCCTCAAACATGACTACTTTGCATTTCAATATCCAATAAAGAAGATCACACTAGTATTATTGTTATTACATTCTGTATGTTTTCCCATTCAGTAGAGCTTAAAGTCGTGCGTTAGGAAGGACGGAGATAACGAACAAAATTAGAACTTTTATTAACCTGAGTTCTGGATTTATTTCCACTCGTTTCTCTTAATCTTCGTCTGCCATTTCTTTGTACTTATGTTAGCTCTCGAGATTAGTGAGATTTACAGAGAGTTTGATAGACTTTCTAGTTTTGCTTACCGTTCTGAGTTGGACTCCATGTTGAGTCGTGTCAGCTGGCATCGGCGTTGGCACATGCTGCCATCCTCACCTAGCCTCTGGCTGAACATGCCATGACTAAATAACATCTGTCTTTGGCCAGGCTTGCTTTTATTCTGATAAAAAAATGAGCGACATGCTGCCCTTGATGCTTTGATGACCTGCGACTGGAAGACGATTTGAAGACCAACAATGCTACAGTCGTCCAAGTCAGGGGGTCAACGAGAGCAAAGTTTTCCATGCTCTCAGGGTGGGATGGACACTGCAGTCGTTTCCCCTTTATTGTACACAGTTTACGGCAGTTTGTGTTCTGCTCAGACACCCTGAAGCACGGACAGCATTTTGAAGACCGCTTGGAGGAACCACATAATTTGCAATAATCTCCTTTCATCCATCCACCCAATCATCTAGGAATCCCTGTAGTCCAGGGACAGTGGAGACCAATAGTAATCGCCATAGTATGGTGATTACTATTGTATTTGTTCCCGTTATGGCTTTGGACTGTGAGAGGAAACTGAAGAACCCAAAGGAAACCCACCAAGCATGGGGAGAACATACAGACCCGAAGAGGGAATCAAACCCTCGACCATGGAGGTGCAAGACGGCAGTGCTAACCACTAAACGATGGTGCCACTAATAATATCCTTTGAACAGTTGATATTGAGATGTGTATCTGCTACTTCTGCTCTGTAAAGCTTCATATCGGCTCTAATCTGAGGTGCTGTTTGTTAATTGGTGATTTCTGTGGCTGGTGATTTCTGTGGCTAAATGAACTTCTCCTCAGCAGCAGAGGTCAGTTTTGGTCTTGCTTTCCTGTGAAGATCTTTATCAGAGCCAGTTTCATAATCTGAAGAGAAAAAAAAATCGACCAAAAATAAAATGATAGACATGTGGAAAAAGTTGCACTAAAAGAGAACGATCAGGAGCACAGGGAGGGCAAATCGATCTTTCCGGACTGCCTCAAGTCTTATTAAGACAAAGATTTGCGGCCATCATTGGCAGGAGGTCTATACGATTGAATAGATTTCTGAAAGACATAACCGCCTTCCCTCTGTCTTCATCTGCTTGGCTTTATTTTCCACGCAGCATTTGTTAGATATCCTTGTGAAGAGAGCTGCTGTACTGTGTATTTGGCAGAGTACAAGAAGAAGGATGGGTGAAATATAAATAAATAATAAATAATAAAAGGCTGAGGATAGATGAGGTGATTGGAGCATTGAGGAGAATGAATGTAAAAGCACAGGAGGGAGGGAAAGACGGCAGGATGGATGATTTGAAGGGATCAGAAGCTTGCAAAGCGGGAATAGAAGTCACTAGAGCCAGAGAGACAAAATGAGTCATTCCTCCACTGTCTGGATCAGACTCAGCCATCTCTCACACACGTACACACACACGATCACGCTCTAATTATGGATCTGCCCATCTGTGCCAGATCCACTCAGTGTGCCAAGGCTTTTCCCGCCCTCGCGCTCTCTTTGCCTTTATTTTTCCGCCTGCTCCTCACACCTTCTCGCTGTCAATCTTTACCGAATTAAAATTGATTTCGCCATCATCATCAGCGCTCCTCCCGCACCATCACAGACACGTGCCGTGATTACAGTCTGAATCATTCCACCTTCCCGAATGTTTACAAGCAAACCACAAAGCACCTCCTGTATCCATAAAGACCTGAGTACTCACACACACTCACACAAACACACACACAATTTCCTTTCTTGTTTTTTTTTCTTCTCTCTTTTCCGCAATGTCACCATTAAATCATCATTTAATTTTTTTTAAATCATGGTTCATCTTTATGAGCAGCCTTGAGCATGTCAGCTTTTCACTAAATCATTGTCAGACAGTGGAACCAAAAGTGTCAAGGCGCGGCTCTCCTCGATGTGCATCGAAATATTATCTTTGATTTATTTACTCATTGGGATTCCAGTAAGGCTCTCGAAATGTCTTTCGCTTCAGGGTGGCGATAATCAATTCTGCCTTGGCTGAACTGAGTCTGCGCTTCTCAAAGCATCTCGAAGGACTGGTTGTGACATGGGAGTGTGTGTAGAAGTGGCTCTGCATGGAGCGCATCGTGCATCGGTCAGATATTGGACCCGGGTTAACTCCTCTTGGGTTGCGCTTGCCTGTGAATGGTGACTCGATTCCAGTCTTGCGTGGTTTGTTCCTGTGAGATCTTTTGTGACTTAAACCATAGCCCTGAAGCAATGCACCCATTGGGATTTTTTAGGGGATGGAGTACCTCTTCCTGCTGTCTCCTATTAAAGAGCAGCAGCCTTGAAAATGGGATTTCCATGGCCCTAGTGTGAATTACATAAAAGCCTGACTGTGGACATGTGTATATACCACTCTATCACTCTCTATAAGGGCATTTTCCAAATCCCATAAATGTGTGACATGCTTGGCCTCCCTCAGTGCTCAGTGCTTGGACCCACCAGTGATGGACCCCTAGGTGCATTTTCTTCATTATAAAGTAAACTAGTCCTATAAGAATGAATGAATGAAAACCATCTAATTACCTTGCCTTAATGCTGTTTTAGCTCTTATCTTTCAAACAGCAAAGGTCTTCTGTTAATGGTTTTTAAAATAGAATCTTTAAGCATTCCTCCCAAAAAGGGGCAACCTGAAAACCTATTTAGGTTGCAACATCTGACATGTTTGAAACCCATTTCCTACCTGCTACCTAGCTCTTTCCTACCACACGATTGGTTATGGTCGCTGTGATTGACAGAGCAAAGACAACCACTACGTATGTATCATCACCAGCTACTCATAAAGCATAGATAGTTTCATGATTGTCAGAACTTGCAATCTTCATGTCAGAGCAAATGGTAGTCGTTATCTTTAGGACTATATAGCACAGTATAGTGTCAGGTGTTTTATAATCAGGCCCCTTATCCCCAGTGAAGGGCAATCTTAATGCTTCAACATACCAAGACATCTTGGACAATGCTATGCTACCAACTTTGTGGCAACAGTTTGAGGAAGACACTTTTCTATTCCAACACCACTGTGTAAGACCCCAGTGCACAAAGCAAGAACTATAAAGACATGGTTTGATGAGTTCGGTGTGGAAGAACTTGACTGGACCTAACACACAGCCCTGTGACCTCAACCACATCGAGCACCTTTGAGATGAACTGGAACAGAGATTGTGAGCCAGGCCTTCTTGTCCAACATCAGTGCCTGACCTCATAAATGCTCTACAGAATGAATCGGCACAAATTCCCACAGAAACACTCCAACATCTTGTGGACGGCCGTCCAAGAAGAGTGGAAACTGTTATATCTCCAAAACGGGGACCAAATCCATATTGAAGTATATGTATTTGGATACGATACCACTGCAGGTTTGGCTAAATACTATTGTCCATATAGTGTATGCGTATTTCCCATTGCATGAAGATACCTGTAAAAGTAGGACAAACTCTATGCTATTAATACCAGCTGTCCCACAGGTCTTAACACAGTACAGTATGCTGGGATTAAGGAGCTTCAAGGGTCAACTTACACCATACTTGGGATCTGTGCCCTGACAAACCCGAACTATGCATGGTTTTCTGAGAATTATATCTGACTGTAGACGATTAATACTGTTCATCCCGTGAAAAATTCAGTTTTCAACATGGTAGATGTCTGAATCAAGTGACTGTTCCTGTTCTCGTTGCCCTGGACAAAAGGGCAGTGGGACCCTGTGGTTGCTATCGTTCTCTAGTGTCTAATAGCAAGTCGTGAATTGTTCTTTACTTTTGGTGGTACACTTACATTGATATTACATCCTTCCTTCTTTATTATGTTCGGTCCATAACTCTACAGGGACCTCTGTATTTCTCCCATCATTGCCTCCAAAGACTTAATAACCGAAGACTCTGTATTAAAGCCATACACTTTGGTGTCAATCACATGGACATATAAAGCTGAAAATCCGAAGCATGTCGGAGAACCCTATTCCCAAAGATGAGAGGGAAATGTGAAAAGATGGCATGATGATCATGAACAGCAATAAACACATATGGCTGTAAGATCAGAAATAAAAGTCCAAGAATGATTATATTGTACGAAAGTGTCTCCGTTTAAGCGTAGGAGAGACTCAGGAGATCGAGATGTCGCATTATAGTTGTACAAGGTACTTTTCTCTGAAATATGCTATTAGCTAACGATAATTAGCTGTATTTTTGAGCTAGGGGTTCCCTCAGGGGGTTGGTCGAACTCTGATTGGCGATTTAATGTCCAGAATTGGGGCTGAATCACAGGGCAGCGTTGGCTTGCCATCAGGGAAAGCAGTGTGTTTATTTCCATCTGCGGTTTTAATTCTGCCCGCTCTCGTGGGCGCTGAATTGAATAAGGGGCGAGGGGTGAAGAATGCCGTGTTCGTGCGTGTCTGTGCGAGCGCAAGCATTTCAGAACAACAATTATATGTGTGGGTGAGTGTGTTTGTGTGTTTTTGCATGTTTTAATGTCAGATTATGAATTTTAATGGGCGCTATTTGTGCACGCCGGGAAGAGGAACGTGTCTATGCGTGTGCACTGTATATGAGCGCGGGGACACATAATTGCAATAATGTTTAAGTGCTAGGAATCCCTCGGGTTTCAGCGATCGATTGGGTGCGCAGACTGAATCGGAATAAAAATATTTAATCTCAGTAAAGTTCAACAAAGTTTCCGACAAAGTTTAAATGTAAAGAATAAGTTTGCTAGAGCCGTGAGATTTAATCGATTATGGAAACTTAATCGATCTTTTGTTGGTCGAGTAAATGAATGGTCAGTATTCGATTCGGAATCGGTTCGCACTTTTTTACATGATTTAGGTGAAATTAAACATTGAACAAACGTTAACTGGTCAAAAATTGGCGAATTCTTTAAAAAAATTTACCACACCACAGATGTTTCCAGAAACTTTTGCAGAAACGTATGCAAATACTTGTCAGAGTATGCTTCTTCTGTTTGTAGTTATGAGCGAGCAGTGCAATACCGCCACCTACTGGACTGGAGTGTGGAGCAGGAAAAATATTAGCGCTTAGTACGAAACATGAACAACAAAAGTAACACAGCATTTCAGTGCTTATGAGATACTTTTAGTGATTTTTATCCTTCAAAGCATGTTTTAAAATAAAGCTGAGCCAATGAATGACGCAGAGGTATCGAGCTCACTCTATCATCCAAATCCCGGGTGATGCTGTAGCCTCTCGCAGCCAGGGGCCTGGAGGGAGCTGATTTGCCGAGCTCTGTCAGAGGGGAAGGAATGGAATGCACTTAGCGCTCTCACATCAATTTCGACTCTACAACTTTACAAGCAGAAGGAGCAGATAGGGATGTCGTCCGAGTGTGTTACAGTACACCACTCAGTGGAGGAACAGGTGATAGCCCTCGCTTCGTAGTTGTAGCGTTGATGTGAGAGTGCCCTGAGGAAGGGTGGGAATTGGCTATGACTAAATTAGGGAGAAAATATAATAATAATAATAATAATAATAATAATAATAATAATAAAATAATAAAATGAAATAAAGCTGTCTGAATTAAACCAAACCGTAAAGGTTAGTGTTATTGAAACAAAGCAAATCCATGTTCATTGCCATGATGTTCATAAATAGAATTGAATGGACAGTCTACCTATGATTTATAGCACAGATTTGAGTTTTATGAATGTATAAGAATCTTTATGACTTTTTTTATATATAAATCTTTTTGTCTGGTTACATGTGGGAAAGCCCAGCCTTTACAGTTTGCTTTAAGGTTTATTTGAGAAAATCCAACAAAATCCAAGAAATAAATTTTTTACATAATTTTATTACTCAAAAGCAGTTTTGTCGACATTGATCCCACAATTTACCAACAAATCAAATGCTTTCAGATATCTAACACTGCACAAACATCAACCCTTTTTGAAAAATCTACTCCTCACCCCCTAGTGAAAGTGGCATAAAAATATGACCAAAAAAAAGACGAGGGAGGCGTTCTCTCAGAAATGTGTGTTTACTGTTGGATCGCTCCGCCAACACACCCCGACGAGCCTCATTTTACAGCTTTGCATTATATATAATTGAAATAAGTCAGGCATTTTTATCTAAATGAAGTTTCACACCTCAGCTTAAGCACCCACTGAAATCCACACCGATCATAAGCCTCTTATCGCCATAAGCCAAGAGCGCCACCATTACCCTATATTCACATCACGATGAAGTGGCACCTATGAAACACTTCTGAACTATCTCACCAGCCCGAGAAGCGTCTCACGCACCTGCTGTAATTGCCGACTAAAGCAGCAAATGGAAAGCAAAATCGCACCAGTCTTAAACGGAGGGAAAAATCATCCTGTTCACGCCGTCACGCTAATTGTACTCAAAGCATCCTCGAGTCAAAGAACCTGACAGCAACAGATAAATGCCTGGAAAAGCCTGTAGACATAATAGTGGGTGATGGGCATGGAGAATAATAGGGTTGGCATAAATAATGGCACCTGTGCTGCATGGGAAAAGTCCAGCAGGGATCTTTGGAGAGTATGAGACGCTGGCGATGCCAGGTATTGGAGTGAGGCGCACCTACAGTATGAGGCATCCAAAAACCTGCCAGCTGAAGGTGTAGCCAAAAGTTCCTATTAATCAGCTAATAAAACTATTAACCCTGATGTAATCCCGCATGGAGAATCCGTTTTAGGAGTTTTCACACTGCGAATAGAAACCAAACTGGTGTTGATTTGCAAGTAATGAATGCTAAGAGAATATCATTATTATGGCTTAAAAATGGATGCTTACTGATGTTCAAGGATTGAAGTGAGTATTAATAAAATAATGGAGCAAAGAGAAGTGTGGTGCTAGAATGAGGACAATCTGCGAACATCCTAAGTGAAGATACGAGGTGGTATCAAAACGTTTCAAGACTAGTTTTGTATCACGCCAACAGATGGCAGCACGAGGGTGCACGCACAGTCACAGGGTGCATGGACTTTCATAAATCAGCATCTCAAAAGACAATGTCCTGTGTACATCGGGAGCTGTGTTACTGGTGCTATTCTGACCTGCTATTTCATCGTGGACAGAAAGATACAGTAGAAAAAAGAGCGAACGTGAAATTCTGAGTGAAACTGGGCAAATCTGCCACAGAGACGTTTGAAATGGTTCAGCAAGTTTCTCGATGTTGCAACGAGTAATTCTGGGTGTTTGGAGTGGCACCCATGCTTCAAGAGGGAAATAACATCACTGGAAGTCGACGAGACATCAGGAAGACCTTCAACGAACCCAACCCGCGAAAATGTCGAGACTAATCGGAGAACAATCCACAACATTGGCAACATTGACACGCTGTTATCAGTCCAGGCGATCCTCACGTGTGATTTGAACGTACGCTGTGTTCGTCCCCAAGCTGCTGACCCAGGAGCAGAAGGAACATCGCGTCAAAAACTCTGTCAGAGTGCCGTGGATGACCCGTCCTTCATGTCGAGGATCATATCCGGTGACGGAACTTGGGTGTACGGGTACGACCCTGAGATGAAGCAACGTTCTTCACAGCTCGACCAAGTGCAGGCTCATCGTCTTTTTCGACATACGTGGCATTGTGCGTGGACAGTTCGCCCCCAGGGACTCCAGAGTGTCTGAGGAAGGACATATGGCAAAAGCAACCAGATCTGTGGTGCGCAAATCTTTTTGATACCACTTCGTACGGTAAATAAACACGATTGTGTGACCATTATGAAAATATAATAGTAGGCTGACTCATGACAAGAATGTGATTACACAATACAGGCACTAAAATCAAAAGAGATTGAAAAACATGATGGCTTTAGTTTCAAGCACTTCACCACAATGTCGATGTGGAAAGTTTGTTATAATAGATAAGCCTTTCAAGGGTGACCATACTCTTAAGTGTAGCTTTTAGGAGCACGATTTTCCCGGCAGGCAAGACGAGTTCTGATGTAATCTCTTAATAATAAAAAAATACACCAGGAACAAAAGCATCATTTGATTTGCTACAGTAACATCAGGGTTTTATGTAGTCAAATACGATTACGACAGCTGACCTAACGTTGTTACTACTCTAGCTAGCTCTTAGCAAGACAGCTAAAAGGCAAGTATCATGTAATCAGAACGAAGTCGTTCTTGCTGCCAAGACTTTTATAAATCCGCTTCCTGTTACGGCATATCACACTTCCCATGACTGATGAGACGGCTGTACAGTGAATAGATTAAGGGCGTGTTCGAAATGTTTCTAAATATCTGAGTGAATCAATAAAATAATGTTCTGTTAAAGAAAAAAAAAATGTTTTTTTTTGTTTTTGTTTATTTGTTGTGCCTCTTAGATTTTTGTATACTTGAGCTGTTGCTATAGAAACAATAGTACATTAATATAGACATCAGAAATAATCAACACTTTTTGAATGAATCAGAATTGTATGACTTTGGCATGTCACAGTCCGCTTTATTTAGAGAGAATAATCAGGTGTGTGTGTGTGTGTGTGTGTGTGTGTGTGTGTGTGTGTGTGTGTGTGTGTGTGTTTGATATAAGATATGTGATTAAAAAAGCCGACAAGATGTGAGTGAAATCTAAAACTCGGATTCTCTGAGTGCTTGTCACAATGAAAGATGATGAGACTGATTTTGTATGCTTGGGTGACTCACCGTGTTTATCCCGCTCATTATGGATTTCTGTGTGTGTAAGTGTGTGTGTGTGTGTGTGTGTGAGAGAGAGAGAGCGAGAGAGAGATTATCAGCAAGACTCATGTTTTTTTGCTCATTTTGGAGGACTCTGCGTTCCTCTTTCACAGGAACTTTCTTAAAGCTACATTCAGTGCCTTCCTCAGTGAAGCCGTTTAAGATAAAACTTCCATTTTCAGTGACAAGAAATGGTCCAACACATAAACAGACGTCCTTATGCTCATCCTTTCCTCTTTTACGTGATCTATAATTGCTTTTTTAAAGCCATTGTTAAGCTTTTTTTTAATATGCAAACCAGTCGGCCTTTCTAATAAAAGTGTATGTGTGTGAACATGAGAGAAAAGACCTCTCTCTCTCTCTCTCAGTAAGTGTGTGTGTGTATATAGGAGGCAAAAAAGAAAGAAATACTTTACACCTGAACGACTTTTGGTTTTTGAACATTTTGAGGTCAAAAATTATTATGTTACACGATTTGAGCGTTAAAATTGTAGTCAGGAGATCAGCATTAAAGGAGCGGTCAGGAGATCAGCATTAAAGGAGCGGTCAGGAGATCAGCATTAAAGGCGCGGTCAGGAGATCAGCATTAAAGGAGCGGTCAGGAGATCAGCATTAAAGGTGCTGTCAGGAGATCAGCATTAAAGGAGCGGTCAGGCGATCAGCATTAAAGTTGCGGTCAGGAGATCAGCATTAAAGGTGCGGTCAGGAGATCAGCATTAAAGGAGCGGTCAGGAGATCAGCATTAAAGGTGCGGTCAGGAGATCAGCATTAAAGGTGCGGTCAGGAGATCAGCATTAAAGGTGCGG
>JAOTQY010000014.1:13184716-13199427 GCA_026413445.1 Dolichallabes microphthalmus
CACAAACAGGAAGTTAATATCACCAACCATTCCCATTTTATTAAGGTGTATCCATATAAATGGCCCACCCTGTACTTTTAATATAATGCATTTAACACAATTACCCCTGCAAGCTGTATATATAATGTACAGTGCCTAAAGTAGTAGATGTACAGTATATGATACACCTCGTATGCTCACTACAAATGGCACTAAACAATTTAACTCAATTCTTATGATGTGTTTACACCTAGCAGAACGACAAAATCCCACTCCATAGGATATAAAGCGATTTATGCAATTACTGTATATAGTTCCATATACGCCTAGTTAAATGATGGGATCGATCGTGTACGCTCACTACATATGATGCATAACCCTTGTACCCTTGCACCCTTTATATACCTAGTAGGCTGATGTGATTAACTGCACATGCTCACTATGTAGGGTATAAAACAATTTCTGCAATTGTCTAATACCTTGTAGAATGATGTGATTAACTGTGAATGCTCACTACATACAGTATGTTATAATACAATAAATGCCACTACCTAGTGCCTTAAGCCTAGAGAATTACAGATAACAACTGAATATGTTCACTACGTAGGGTATAAAACTATTTCTGTAATTGGTTAACGACCTACAGTATATATCGCTTATAGAATGATGCGCATATGATATATACAGTACAATCAATGCAAAAACCCTAGTGCCTTATAGGCCTAGAGACAAACAGATCACAACTGAATATGTTCACTACGTAGGGTATAAAACAGTTTTTGCAATTATCTAGCAACTGTATTGCTTAGAGGAGTATGTGATTAATTGCATACGCTCTCTACATAGGGTGTTGTACAGATAAAGCAGTTTCCTGTTGGCCCTAGTAGCATGATATTAGTTTCATGGCAATTAAAGGTCTGAATTATGTACTGTAACTCAGCTATTTTTAATGCTCTCATCGTAAACGAGCTCCAACTTCAGCATATGCCGCTGTCTGGCTTTGTTTTGCCGATTGCCCTTTGAATAGAACAGATGTGAAAGATCACCCTGCCGAGGCCAAAAAAGGCAGCGCAGAGAGTTCCTCTGAAAAGGGCTGATGCAACTGATCCGAAACACGCCGCTATTTTCCTCTTTCCCTCTTCTAGGAGTGCGCCGGCGAGCCCCTGTTCTCCCTCTTCTGCGCCATCAAGCAGCAGATGGAGAAAGGCCCTATCGACTCCATCACAGGGGAGGCGCGCTACTCTCTGAGCGAGGACAAGCTCATCAGGCAGCAGATCGACTACAAGACACTGGTGAGAGTCAAACAGAGCGAACAGAGCAACTGGGAAAGAGAGAGAGAGAGAGAGAGAGAGAGAGAGAGAGAGAGAGGGGATGGTGGAAGGTGAGAGGGGACATGGACGATGGGGGAGGTTTTCACTTCCTGTCACGTCTAGCTCTCCGGGGTGACTGATCTTTATGGCCGACAGGGATCACATCAGCTACTCATGACCCCTAACCCTGCACCTTATCATGGAGTCATTGGTGTTGTCATGTTCTGTACATCATACAGACAGATCGTTGCTGTGTCTTGTTGGGACGTGTGTGTGAGTGAGGTGACGATGTCTGGTTCTGTGGCTATAACACATGCAGTACTTGTATTCCTTTTATGGCAAATTGCATTTCTTTATTGAGTAAAAAAAAATGACGCTTTAGATTAAGACCACGCCTACTTTTGAACTCATTTGAAACACTAAAATAGAGATACTGTACAGATACAGGTTCTCTCACACACGAATAGGAAGGTTCTAGAGAGGATCCCTCGACTCCGATCATGACCTTCACACTGACATTCATTCAGTACGCTGACTGAGGTGCCTTCGCCATCCCATAATAATAATAATAATTTTTTTTTTTTTTTTAAATAATAGAAACGCTTACAGTCGGATCAGATTCACGGAATGTGTCTTTTCCTGCGTACCGTGTAATTACATGGGATGTTGATGACAGTCATCACGTCGCCATCACGGCCGTCCTGAAGGATGACGAGTCTGATGATGGGGAAGAGGATGGCAATCATCGAGTTAATTGTGGAGCAGGGTCTCGGCTCCCCGAGGTGTCCTGACACCTTTTTACACATTCGCACTCTTACAATTACACCTCATGATGCCTCATTCACTGCTCATCACACACACACACACACACAGTCGCCTCACACACATACAGTGCACACACATACGGCAGCTCTCTCTGACGTGATTATTTAACTGGGTCGCTCTTATGAATATGGAAGTTAATCTATGTGAAGTAAAACGTATCCGTCCAAAAGTTCTGCCGCACATTTTCTTAATTTGAAAATGATCCGTCCTCTGGTTTCTTTTAACGGCCGTCTGTTTCTGTCATCTAGGTGGTGAACTGCATCCATCCGGACAACGAGAAGAGTCCGGAGATTCAGGTCAAAGTCTTGAACTGTGACACAATCAGCCAGGTGAAGGAGAAGATCCTGGATGCCATCTACAAGAATGTTCCCTATTCCCACCGCCAGAAAGCCTCAGACATGGATCTAGGTAAAAATATTAATAATAATAATAATAATAATACTTAAAACCTGAATGTTATAGAGAGTAAATCTAAACACGTGTAAAATAACACTTAACATGTAAAGGTGGTTATATCAGTACAGTGATACCTCGGCAAACGGATTTAATCTGTTCCGGAGGCGAGTTCTTAAGGCGAAAATTTGTATTGCAAAACGTATTTTCCCATAAGAAATAATGTAAATGCCGATAATCCGCTCCAGCCAGCCAAAAATATTACCAATATTAACAATTTCCATCACTATAATCATATTTTTATCTATAAAAGCAATCCAAAAGCATGAAATAAATAGACATTAAACCTCACTTAACATTAATTAATGATTCCTCTCAGCACCGGTTGCTTTAAAAACCATACTGTGACTCTCTTTTCTTCTTGCTGCCGTGCTGGCTTCTTGCACAATTAAAGAACAAGTTCAATTCAATTTAATTTTGAAATTAAATGAAAGTGTATGGATCAGAATGATCAGATTGTACCTGATGAGCGAGCCGAGGGTGGTGGTGGCAAGGAAAAACTCCCTGAGATGTCAGTAGGAAAAAACCTTGAGATGAGACGGACTCGTCAGGAAACCCATCCTCATTTGGGTGATAACGGAGATATTTTTCTCGTGCTCTTTGCCTTTCTGGTGGTTGCCACATCGGATCATTCGATCCACAGGTTAATGGTACAACCCACCCATTTCTGTAGAATTGGGACTGGCACTAATGATGCCCTGTATCTTCTGTACAGTGGCTGGGTTTTATATCCGGAGGTAAGGGTTAAGGACCTTGTCAGCGATGGCAACCCTGTAGGTACTGTGGTGAGGCTCGAACCCCCAACCCTCCCATCGGCAACCCAGCGCTTCATCTCTCTGATCCTCCACTGCCTCCTTATTAGGCGGCCAAAAATATCGAAAAGTAATGGAATTACTCACATGGGAAATGAATCCCACCCGAGTAAGGCTCATTATTCAACTCGTCCTGTCTAAAACAGGTATAATCCTGGCCCGAATGGTGCACGGTGTAATATGTTGTCCTGGATCATGAATCATGTTCACAGAAATGTAGAGCATGACTTTGCCGCAGCTTTGCAACTTCACGGTCAGTTTGTTGTTGTTGTATTTTTTTCCCCTTGTAAGGTTCTTACTGCACAGAGATCAATGCCATTGACTGAAGCGACAACACTGGATGACAGGACAAAGGAAAGAGAGTCCTGCTCACTGTCTCATGGGTTGTTTTCTCACCCAAAATACACTCTAACGTACATACGGTGGAACTTATTTTTACACTTTGATTTGACAGCAGAGAAAAAGAGATTAGAGTAGTTAGAAGATGGCGAAAAAATTTATTGTATTAAAAGCCTGCTGATCTGCGCAATTTCCACAATCAGGGCAGTCCATCACAACACAGCAGCTAGTCATTTCCTTTCTGAGCTGTGTTGCATGTACTGTAAGTGGCACATTTTTATAATGAGTTATATATGAACCTTGCCGCTTATCGCACCATGGTTGTCTAAATTTTTTTTACTTATTTTTTTGCCGTGTAGAGTAATGGTACAGTTTTTGAAGTGGGCGCTTCAATAATAAGAGGGATAAGACGGCTTTTCATTCCGGCTTTTGAATGATGCTCACATGCCAAACAGTTTCGGATTATTAGGATATAAGCTTATTTAGAAGTTATTGACGGTCCCCGGTTCGGGTCCGAACACTGACAACCTGCCTTGAGCAAAGTCCTTCACCCCCAACTAGTCAGATGCCAACTTAATCCCCCCTGAAGCAATGGATATCTTTCTTTTGGGATTCAATGGCGTGCCATAGAACCCTAGATGCCCACTATACCCGTAAATCTAAGGAATATCGCACGAGAGGGAGTGCTGTTGTGCTGAATATCACTCAGCTGCCCTTGACCATGTTACTGCTGTACTGATATTTAGTACAACAGCACTCCCTTTCATGTGATATTGCTTTTAGACTGTACAACAGTTCTACAGAACGTTCTCCGCAGTGCCCACGTAGGGGAGTAGTAGTGTCACTCTTGTTTGGCGCCACCAGTCTGTAGTATGTATACAAGGAGTTCCTTGTATATTTTTGCGTGAAAATGTTGACCAATAAAGCATGCTTTTCTAGAGACAAGAATACGAATATTTTCTCACATTAGAAACACCAGTTATTTCCAATTCATTTATTTATTTTGCTTCGCCAGCATGTCCGTCTATGACTGACATGAGAAAGTAACAGGGGTGAAAGTAGGCTTGAATTTATATCGGTACTACACAGCCAAAAGGTGAAGAGAATGAACCATGGAGATGGTGAACAGTCCTGAGAAACTTTATATCTGCTTCATATTTCCACTTTAGAATATCAGCTAACCTCCAGGTTTTGGGGTTGAACCCCAAATAGTGTTAAATGGAAAGATATATAGGGTGTACAATCCCTTGATCCACACATCAAGTAGTGCCCTTGATTAGTTGTTAGAGAGAGATCTGGTGCTTCTGTGGTGGGATTTGTCAGGCGGCTGCTCTTTCCACAGTCCTGCAGACCGTACAGACCTACTTTCACCCAACACCTGTGATGCCGAGTGATACATAGAGTTAGTTAAAGGCCGCAGTGCTGTTATGCTCTATTATCACTACCAGTGGACTGGTGCATAATTGAGCATATATTTAAATACGATATGCAGAGTTACATACAAACACGGTGCTGGTGAAATGTCTAGTACTTTGCTTCATGAACATGAATATTCCTAGGAGTCATGATTATTACTGCACATTTGATTGAATTGAAAAATATGGCTTCAACATGTTTCCACGATCATTTATCAGCTTCAGAAGATATCACTGGCGTACCCGAGGCACCCGAGGTGCATAATCTCTGACACAACTTCAGAAGACTGAGGTCTCAACTACAGACACAGCCCTTAAAATTTTTTGTTGTTGTTGTCTTTTTTGTTGTTTTTTTTTCCCTGGCTGTCGGTTCATATCCTTTTCCTCCCTCCTTCTGTGTGTGAACATCCAGGGTGTGTTTTGGCAGTCGGGACAATCTCTGCGCCAATTCTTTTCTCTCTCTCTCTCTCTCTCTCTCTCTCTCTCTCTCTCTCTATCACTCTTTCTTTATTTCAATCTCTACTCAACGTTCCATTTGTTTATTTTTTCTCTCTCTGGAGCAGCTGATTTGCATATTTATAGAGAAATGTACAGTACAGAGGAATGAGACAATAGGAAATTTTTACTTCCCTCTCTCTCTCTCTCTCTCTCTCTCTCTCTCTCTCTCTCTCTCTCTCCTGACGATTCGGAATGCAAAGCTTCTCCTCATCACCCAGAGACATGTTTCATCATCTCGCACAGTGATTGCTGTTTTGTTTATCGAGTCACAAGCAGAGCCAGAGATAGCAACAGTGAAGAGGGATCTCTCTCCTCCTCAGCCCAATCACACATTCATTTGTGGTATGATTCGAAATCGGAAAAGACAGGAACGATGACCCTTTGCCGTCTCTGGAGGCTGCAGAAGGACATATTTAGTTCATTCCGATCTGTGTTTCTCTTCTCATCAGAACGTAGGTCCAGATCTAAAGCTGGCTCCCAGGGGCCGGCTGGAGCATAAGCGATACACAGAAGAGAAGCGATTTTTCTGTTTCTCTAGAAATTGCTGTGGAAGTGCAATAAGAGCTTGGCAGGAGGCTTAGCGCGGGTCGATTAGAGCCGTTTGGGCTCGGGCTGCAGCAGATGAAAAAGGAAGTGGCTTTCTGTATCACTTGTATATCCCTAATCACTCCCATCGATCCGGCAGCGACGACGGCCCAAAGAGCAGAAAGCGAGATTAATTTACCTGTCTTCCACCTTCCTATTTCTTTTCCCTCTCCGGCTTCGCCTTGTTTCTTCTGTCCTCGTTCGTTCTTTCGCACTTGTTCTCCTCTCACTGTCTCTTGACCTTGTTCCCTTCTCTCTCTATCTCTCTCTCTCTCGCCGTGTGAATCACACTGTTTTCCGAGAAGCAAGCCTGATCATTAAATCTTTCCCTTCCACAGAAGGAACCTTTTTTTTTCTCTCTCTCTCTCTCTCTCTCTCTCTCTCTCTCTCGACTTTTTTTTTTTTGCCTCTGCAGACTTTTGACTTTTCACAAGAAACAGCTTAAACCAAAGAATACAAGAGAATCCGCAAATAAAGTTAAGATATATACAGCTTCATGCGGTCCTCATGAATGTTTCCGTACGTTTAAATATCGTCTTGCTTTTTTCTTCCCGCAGAGTGGCGTCAGGGCCGAGGCGTCCGGATCATCCTGCAGGACGAGGACATGACCACGAAGATCGAGAGTGACTGGAAGAGGCTCAACATGCTGTCTCATTACCAGGTTCGACCCTGAATTTAACCTTCTACATTAAGCAGCATGAGTGCGGACACTGATTCTGTCAGCGTTAGCACAGGGGGGGAATTCTCAAATCTGATTGGTCCAGAAAGTGCTCTGTAGGAGAAGCTCTGTTGCAAGTCAAAGCATAGTTTCAGTGAGATGCTTTTCTGCTTACCACGCTTGTAAAGAGTGGTTATTATAGGGGGTTATTTTCCCCCTTTCTTTAACAAGTTAGCACAGGTCTCAGAGCTCGCCTAAAGAGAGAAATATATCTTTTTATACTTCAAGCTCCCTTTATTTTGCCCCTCACCCGAACGCAGCGTTTTAGTGTTGATGTAAATGAGCTGCAGCTGATTTTCCATTGACGTCTACCATCAACAAGGCGTCTATTCTGTAATTTCAAATCATTTCCTAAAATATTTGAAAATCAGCCACATCTTACTCCAACTAAGTGACTGAGAACACATTTTTACCCGCTCTGATGTTTGATGTGGACATCATCCACACTGACCTCACTGAGCCGTAACTACAGGATCGTATGCGTTGCGCGGCTGCCATATGATCGCCGTATGAGCTGGTTTAAACACACACACTGCAAATAATGCATTTTGGGGGGAAAAATACTATATTTTCTTGTAATTCAATCAGCACCATTTAGTAAATAGTGTAGATTATACAGTATGTGGAGAGCAATGAACATTCAGGTCCAGCTCTCTCTCTCTCTCTCTCTCTCTCTGTCTGTCTGTCTGTGCTTTTCTTTCTTTAAAAGCCTGCCAATTGCTTGCAGTTGCTGGCTGTTGATTACAAAAGTGTATAAAATTTATACTTCATAGTGACTAAAATTGCGCATAACTCTGACAGCGCAATCGCTGTTTCCACTCAGGAAATCAACAAGAATGACATACATGGTGTGTGTGAGTGTGAGTGTGTGTGTGTGTGTGTGTGTGTGTGCACAGGGTTTCTATTTAAAGAGCCAGACTTAGATATCAAGGCAGTATTGATTCTCAGGAAGTTCAGGCAGCCGATACAGTTTGCGCTGCTGAATTCTTGATTCTGATTGTTATTTTTATTTTTATTTTATCATTTTCATGCCATCAACTGTGACACTTTTTGCAGCCGCAAATACGATCGTTCCAATAAGCGATCGCTGCCATGGCAACAACAGACTTGTACGATGTACACTCTGTATGAATGGTGTAAAAATCATTTTTACAAAAGAGTAATCGTTGGAAGGAGTCTCCAGTTTAAGTGCTTGATGAATCTGTAAATGTTAACGTTTCCATGAAAGGAACAAACTCAGGACTTTGCACTTCTCTAATTAACATGACAAACTGGATTTTGAAAAATGATCAGAGAACAAAAAGACAGCATGGTGATGGAACCTTCTTGTTTTGTTAAACTTCCATGCTGTTAAATGTAACTAGAAATAGATCAAAAGTACTGGACATGGTGTTATTGGAAACGTATCGTTGATTACTTTCCCATACTTCCATTACGCTTTTTGTAGCCATCTATATAAATAAAAGCAAGGTTTTGTCTGTACGTCGGTCAGAAAGCGCTCTTTCAATGATATGGTTGCGTTTCATACATCGGAGGACCGAAACCTGTCTCTATATTTCAATACAGTATATCTATATTTCTGTTTGTCTGTCTGTCTTTTCAACCATATTTTGTCACAGCATCACACACGCATTTATTGAACCTGTGCCAGTCCTTCGGTATTTGCCCGAACATTAAACCTGCCCCAGAAATGAAATCAAAATGTTGTGAAGAAGGGACATTATGATGACAAGTTATATATCTGTTTACGTCACAGCATCTAGGGGTTTTTTGGACGAATATACCATTTTTTCCCCCTCGTGGCTACATGCGCCACTCAACAGAACCAATCAATGCAATAGTTTACCGTATAAACACAGAGGATATTTTTACTGGGATTAGTTCATATTTTCACTTTGGCTGAAATAACAGCGCTGAAATGGTATAAGTGAATATTAACACGCCGGAGTCGTTTAAAGACAAAACTTCATCTTTATCTGATCTACTTTTTCCATTTCTCATCTGTGATTCTCTCTCCGATTACCGAACAGCGAGTGTATTTGTCCGACGACGACTGAAGTGTAAACAAGGCGTGAGATAATCAACCTTACAGAATGTGATTTCTTTATATTAATAAGTTAGACCGAGACTTCTGCTGTACAGACAGACAGACAGACAGACAGACAGACATGTACGTGGGCTTCAACATGAAATAATAATAATAATAATAACACTGATTGCATTAAAGATCAGCAGATTATTTTAGCTTCAACCTTTTAACTGTTTCTACAAACTCTTGAACCAACAACGACTGGACTTTAGTGTTAAATAAATCAACGAATGACTGAACATTCAAATAAAAAGACAAGAGCTTTAAGGATGTAAAGCAGCGTCTAACGAGTTTTTTTTTCCCCCTCTCTTTTGGTACAAGGACACCATGAAATCCTGATAGTTTACCCCCCCCCCCCTCTCTCTCTCTCTCTTTCTGTCATTCCCCTATCATTCCATTATCACAATGATGGATTTGATGCCTGCTTTCATTCCTATGTGTTTTTCTCCAGTGGACGTCGTTCGTCCAATTTGGGTCGCTTGAGAGATAAGAGAACGGAGCGAAGCTGTTCATTTAACATTCATTGTGTTTCGATCGGATCGTCCCTTAACAACCTTGACCCTGTCCATCTGGTTGACCTTGTAATAGACTAAACAACCGAATCACTTCCTGGTCACAGAACGAGGTTCGACAGCGCCTGAGTTTGATTGACAGGTTCCATGAATAGTGCACGCAGGGGAATCGGGAAGCATGGAAAGAAATAAAAAATCCATGTCCTGATGCACCATATGAAGTGCCAATCAGCTGCCTATCACACACACACATATATACACACACTGTTTATAACATACCATCCTGTTTTTTTTTATATCTGTCTGGAGGACAGGTGACAGGCACATGCTTCATTATGGTGTAAATAATTTACTAGGCTTGCCTGCTGCCCCTCAAATGAGCTTTCCAAAAAGTGAAAGAGAGACAAGGGAAGACCGAGAGAGAGACGAATGAGAGATAGAAAGATAGAGGTCCGCGACGTTCTCAAATTAAATGTCACACGGGAGGCGTGCAGGTATGCGGGTGGCGGACTGGAGGCTGGATTAGGAGGTGATTGGAATCGGAGATGAGATAATGAAGACAGAAGTTAATTTATTTTCAGATGAGGAGAGTGTTTTATCCTTCATACACACACACACACACACACACACACACAAGACAAAATAGACTTCCAAAGCCTTTCGCTCTCAAATTACACCTGCTACAGCATTCTCACTCATTCATTTCATATTTTTACCTTCACCCCTCTCCAGTTAGACTCCTACATTCATTTCATTCATTATTTCATACAGATTTGAAACGACTTTATTTCTTTGTTTAATTCTTTTCTCCCTATGGACTGACACTATACTAGAAGCTGCTCATTCCTTCATTCATTCATTCATTATAATACACTCATTTGTTCATTTTTTTATTCATTCACCCATCCATTGATCCATCCATTCAGTCATGATCTCGAATACAATCTACTGTAGTATAAGTATTGGTTCCTTTTTTCATTCATTCGTTCATCCACTAATTCATTATTTCTGACTTTCACTATTTACAAATACATTTTGATTGCTACACTATAACCTGCTTATTCATTCATTTATTCATTTACTTTTCTTAACCAGAGACGCATCGTTTAAGCCATTAATTCATAATTTATTCATTCGATCATTCATGCATTCATTCATTTCACGTTCTTACTTTCACCACACTACTACATGTTACATCATTCATTTATTCATTCATTCAGCATTTCCTACCAACCATTCTCTATCATTTATTATAAGTCACTCATTCATTCATTTAGTGTTACTTTTTACTTTTACTACTCTGAACATTGACTTCTATATAAGTCATAGTTTCTTTCTTTCTTTCTATTTTTTTCTTTTCTCTCTCTCTCTCACACACTCACAGACGGTCATGTCTTGCTTGGTCCTTTTTTCTTTCCTTCTTTTTTTTCTTTCACTACTCTTCTACACTATAAGCTCGTTTCACTTTTCATCCATTCAGTCATTGCTCGATTTCATTACTTACAGTTTCACAAATGAAACCTTCACTGAAGACTGAAGACACAGAGCTCCAATAAAACAAACTACCGTCATACTTTTATGATTCATTCGTTCCTTTACTCTTACTTTTACTACTCTCCAGCTGGACTCTTATAATAAAACATATTACTTTATAAGCTGGTTTTTACTCACATTCATTAATTCACTCATTCATTTTTTTCCTGCATTCAGATACTACATTAAACGCAGCTCCGCCGTTACACACAGCATAAATCCTCATCTTTTTTCCCCCCATGCGAATAGGAATAAGAATAGCAGGGTGCCTTCAGCTCTAATTCTGTCTCTCACCAGTCAGACACATCCTGCCCCGTCCAAGGCGCTGACATTAATTCTTTGATTTCCTGTCGGGAAACATCTCACTGTGTTATATAAGCTCTTGCTGACATTTTCTATATCAGTCTGAATGCTATCAGCAATCGAGAATCTCACCAAAGTGCCAGTTCACGCACCCGGACTCGCGCTCTATGTGCGATGATGGGCGTAAAAAAAAGAAAAAAGAAAGACTTCACTTTCCCCAGATGATTTTTATAATAGCTTAAGATACTGATGAACGTAATAGCTGTAATTGCTTCACTATTACCAAGAAGTGGTTTTCCATTCCCGTCATGCTCCCTGTGTGGTCAGATTCACTCTCCTTTCTCTCCAGACCTCGCTCTTATATTTCACATTATCTGTGTAATGAACAGCAGTTATAACTCTCTGGTTAGATTCCAGATAGATAAAATAATGCGGTAATTGTCTCCAAAGCCCTGCGCTCATGTATTCACCAGCGCCTCCGAGAAGATTCATAGACGATCCGTAGACGATCACCTTAATTAACCCTGTAAGTGTGTCAGGCGTTGGGTTGCCAGTTTGTGCTGAGACAGGGAAAACTCATCGGGATGGAAAATCCCTTGTCTTCGTGCTGATTGCATCCATTTGTCTGCTTGGTCAAGGCGCTTTCATAAAGTTGCATTGCCTGAGTGGTTATATCTGAAAATCCATTATTGAATTGGGAGCAGGAGAGTCTAGATTTCCACAAAAGCAATTTTTACGATCTAAAAAAAAAACAAAACAAAAAAAACAATAAGAATGGGTTGCTAGTGTACTTCCATATACAGTAGAATGAATTCAAATTTTAACTTATATTATATTATATTATATCCCAGTGTTTCTCAAGAAGGTGATTGATCAGAACGTGTTGATTAATTTTCCATAAAATCAGCTCTGACAGTAGTGCAGTTCCATATCCCAGGTTTGTATTAATGTGTTATCGTTTCTATAGCAACAGCTCATTCACAGGGACTTGCATCTCAGACGTACCACATATAGTTTCTAAAAAGCGTGTCTTTTTTTTTTTTTTTACGCAATGATTTATAGTGGTGGAGCACTCTGTAAGGAGATTTATTTGATGTTTTACTAGCTATTTTTGACCGTCAGAGGTAAAGAAGTAATTTGAAGCTTTTCCACACAGGATAGATATTGCTTTGTTGCCACATAAGTAATGCCATGAGCAATATCAGGAAGGTTGGTGAATATTTAGCTGTAAGATAAAATATGTGTTAACGTTGGTAAATTGCTGTGATATAACTATAATAAAATGCTTCAGGGAGTGCTGATTAACTCCAAAGCGTATAGACCGTGTACTGTATAGTCTCTGCATGTGATTAAATGGTACAGAATTTTCTTCTGTTTGTTCTGTAATAAGTATTCATTGTTTCAAACATCTGCAGGTGTCTGATAACGTACTGGTGGCTCTCGTACCGAAGCAGGTCACTGCCTACAACTCGGTCAACAACTCCACTGTCTCCAGGACATCCGCTAGCAAATACGGTAGGCATCATGCTTATAATTCGAAAAATACATTACAGATTTCTGTCTAACAGCGCAGGCAAGTTTCTGCCGATGTGGGTGCCAATTTCATTGAAAGGTAAGAGCAGACATGAGAGTGAAATGAGAAGCATCTCTCTGCAATATCTAGATAGAAAGGCAAGAACCTGAGAGGGCTTTACATGAGGAGAGTCGCCTTTACACAAAGGCAGACGGAGGAGGAAAATGAGTCTCTTTGCACTTGACTTCCCTGCTGAGACGTAGCCGTCCGACTCGTATCGCCCAGCGTGCTGTTGGATCCGATAAAGTAGAAGATCAAAGGCCTGGGGCAGTGTGAGCACTCTCCAACACACATCAAATAGAGCATTAACAGCGTCTCATCTCCATAGTCTTTCACCTTGGCTCCAAATTAGCCCTAAATGAAGGGAGAGAGGCTGTGTGTGTGGCAGTCACATCCCGTGGGGTGAGAAGGAAAAGAGAGGGAGTGGATGCCATACATCTTTTTAGTACCTTTTTAAAATTAATTTCAAACGAAAGGGAGCTTTCAAATGAACTTTTTTCAAATGAGATGAACTGAAGATGCTGTTTGAACTAATGAAATACAAAAGACCACGGTCCAAGAGAAAAGGCATGAGCTCATTACGCCTCGCTCCTCTCTGCATCCAAACTCATGCATGCAATTTTCCACCGAGTGTCTGAAGGCTGAGGACTGGCATGCAGAGTGCTCTTCAGTGTTTGGGGATTTGTATAGTCAAAATGCCTACAACTGCACTGCAGTGTTTCACAGAGGTTCATTATTAGTAACCTCACCTGATTCTTACAGAGCCTCTTAAAGCTTAGCGCAAGAAAAAATAGCTAATTCAAACTAAAAGACTATACTAATCTATGACATGCTATGCTATACAATATCATACTATGACATACCAGACTGCACCAGACCATACCACTCCATACCATATGACACTATACTATACTATACTATACTATACTATACTATACTATACTATACCATATGACACTATACTATACCTTACAATACTACCCTATACCATACCACACTATACTATACCATACTATACCTTACAATACTACCCTATACCATACAACACTATGCTATACCATACTGTAACTTACAATACTACACTATACCATGCAACACTATACTATTCCATACCATATCTTACAATACTGCACTATATCATACCATACCATGCTATGCTATACTATACTATACTATACTATACTATACTATACTATACTACACTATACTACACTATACTACTGTAACTTACAATACTACACTATACCATACAACACTATGCTATACCATACTATACCTTACAATACTAGCCTATACCATACAAACACTATGCTATACCATACTATACCTTACAATACTACACTATATCATACAGTACCATGCTATGCTATACTATGCTTTACAATACTACACTATACCATACCACACTATATCATACCATACTATACCTCACAATACTACCCTATACCATACAACACTATGCTATACCATACTATACCTTACAATACTACACTATACCATACCACACTATATCATACCATACTATACCTTACAATACTACCCTATACCATACAACACTATGCTATACCATACTGTAACTTACAATACTACCCTATACCATACAACACTATGCTATACCATACTGTAACTTACAATACTAGCCTATACCATACAACACTATGCTATACCATGCTGTAACTTACAATACTAGCCTATACCATACAACACTATGCTATACCATACTGTAACTTACAATACTACCCTATACCATACAACACTATGCTATAC
>JAOTQY010000014.1:13218079-13231712 GCA_026413445.1 Dolichallabes microphthalmus
CAAACGCCTGACACTCAAAGTGGTCACAGTGATCCGCCGAATTAGAAACACACACACACACACACACACACACACACACACACACACACACACGAGTGAGGTGTCCACGAGTTGGCTCGGAATGGGAATTAAAAATGTAAATGACCTGCCTTAATTAAGGAGTTGACAGTGACACTGCAGCTGCTGCTGACAGTGACGGATTGCTTCGAGCTTCGCGCCTCCTGCACACAGAAGGCCGTGTGTATGCGTGTGTGTGTGCTTCTCTCTGTGTGTGTGTACATGCATGCTTGCATTAAGCACACTTTAGGTATTCCTGGCATTCCACAGCCTTTTTCTTTCTTTCTTTTTTTCCCCAATGCCATTTAAAACAGCTTTTGAAGGACATCGGCTTATTAACAGTCTCCACCATTCCCTGACTACTGAAGCTGAGCAGTCGCTGGAAGTAAATATATACCATTCCTCCAGACGCGAAAGCTGTCAATCAAAGTCTCCACCCTTCCCTGTTGTTACACGGTCAATTGGGAAGAAGAGAAAAGAAGAGGTGGACGTTTACTTTACACACTAACAAGTCACCGTGTCCTAATCAGTATGTATATTTGTGTGTGTGTGTGTGTGTGTTTTTTTGTTTTCAGATACTACTCGGACATCAATAAGATGCCAGCCATCAGCGACCAGGATATGAACGCTTACCTGGCCGAGCAGTCGCGCATGCACATGAACGAGTTCAACACCATGAGCTCTCTCAGTGAGATCTATTCGTACGTGGGGAAATATGCAGAGGAGGTACGTGACTTCCTTGAGCAGATCATGTAACAGCACTTCTGAGCTTTTGCAGGAAAACCCAGGCCTGAAACTCCTACCTACAATATGCTCCGGTGCACTTATTTAAAAATGAAAATGGGTTTGTTGCACAAACACGACTAGACGAGACGGTTAGTGGAAAAGTGAGCGACTGGATAAGGCGGAAAAGCAGACAGGTGGTTAGGAATAACTCGAGCGTAGCGTCGCATGAATAAGCCGAGTGAAATCCCGCTTGGATGAAGAAATATGGAAAAAGTGACTCTTTCCTGATGAGACTAAACAACATTTTGGGTTTTGATGATAACATGAGACTGAGAACAACATCCATCCATACTGTACCACGTGAAGCTTGGTGATGATGTCATCATGTTACCACTATCTAATTGCTCGTACGGTTACAGCTGTGACGGAGAGGTACAGCTTTACTCTCTGCTTCTAGTGCAAACTCTGTGACTCTAGTCTGAAATAGAAACCACTACAAAACTACTGTATGTACTGTATAGTAGATATGTCTTGTTTATAGACTTTGTCAATGTTCAGTCATGTTCATGTCGTTCATATGTTGCAAGACGTTGGTTACATTCAGCCTTGTTAGCGCAACAGGTAGCGCTCGTAATCTGAAGGTCATGAGTTTGAGCCTCACACAGGGCAATAGAAATTAGCAACAATGGTGTTAAGGCTCTAAGTTACTGATCAGAAGGTCAGTTGTTCAAGTCCCACCAGTTCACTAAGTTGCTGCTATTAGCCCCTTGAGTGTAAGGCCCTTAAACCTGTCTAGCTCCAGGGGCTACTGTCATGGCTGATCAAGCTTCCTAACAAGCTATGATATACAAATGTCTGTTTAAAGGTCCGATATGTTATTCTTGCGAAGTCTATGTGTTTATGCTTAGTCATTTTACCAAATGCGCTGTTTCGATGACTGTGTAAATGAGCTATTACTGAGCCACGCCTGTCCAACTGCATAGCTGAGCATCGATCCGGGGAAGCTCAGCTTTCCCTTATATGAGACCTTATATGAGGTCACATTAGGGGGAAAATCTAACTTGTTTATTTAAACCCCACCCAATACAAAAGTGAAAAAAATATATAGATTTTTTTTTCCCCTCAAGATGGCACAGTGGTCATCAGAAGGATGGGGGCTCAAGCCCCAGCACCCCCTATCTGTTCTAGGGGGTGTGGTCTCCTGGCTGACCCTGCGCTCTGACCCCAGCTTCCTAAGTGTAATATGCGAGAGAGAAATTTTTTTTTTATTTCATTGTGCTGTAAAGTGTATGTGAAAAAATAATTGAATCTTAATGAAAAAAAAAAACAAATGAATTTCGCATGAAAGGTCCCGATTACAAATTAATTCGATGCTGGGGTTAAACATCAAGCTGTTCGTTGTGGACCACATTTTCAGCGAAATCCATCAAATCCCCAGTGTTTATTTGGCTTCTACTTGTGTCCAGCTGGACGTAAATGAACGCTGTAGGTGTAAATACAGCACTTTAGGTGTTAATCCAACACTGGGGAGTTTGCTGTGTGGTTCAACTGGCTCTGCCGCAGCTTGTGTCTGCTTACGGGCATATGCATGAATTTAGCAAAAAAGAAACAACATGCAGGGAGTTGTATTATTCTGTATTAATCTCATATAAGGGAAATTTTGTTTTTTGTTTTTTTCATTGTAAGTAATGTCGACTCTGATTTTCCGTCAGATTGTGTGCTCGCTGGAGGAGGACGACGGTGCCAGGAAACAGAGACTGGCCTTCAAGCTGGAACAGGTGGTCGCCTTCATGAGCCTGGAGAGCTGAGGACCACGTTTCCCAGAGAGCACTGGGACAGTCGTCTGAAAACTAGGGGAAAAAAAAAACAAACAAAAAAACAACCGAGCCGTGCCTGAGCACCTGTACATCTTCAGTTTTCTCTCAAACGCAAACTTCCTATCAACCAACCAAGCAACCAAGAATCCGCATCGCATTAAAGCTCTGCTTCCTAGATGACTAGAAACGGGCCAAGGAGTTGGAGACTGCTACGTTACCCATGATGCAACAGGGAGGGAGAGAGGGGGGCCTGGGTGTCTGGATGTGCTGCCTGCGAAACCCTCTCTCCTTCCCCTGGGATAATGTATTTCTTTTTTTTTTCATTATGTTTAAGTTGCCTTTAAAAATATAGCTGTTAAGCAAAGTGTTTCACCTCCACAACATTGGTGTTCTCATTTTATCGACTAGGGTTGTGTGTGACACTACGATCGAGTCTGAGTGTGGTTCCAAAACACAAAGCTTTTTGGTACTTTATCAGACCAGAAAAAAAACTTGAAGTTCATTGAGTTTACAAGACAAAAAAAGAGACAAATGCATTGACTGGGAACATTGGAAATCGGGTTTATGGCACAACTGGGACGCTGAATGTCTGTGGCACATTACCAAACTGGAGCTTTGTTAAGGAAACGAGTGCAAGATTAAAAAAAATAAAAATCCTACAGGTTTGACGCCCTTGATGAAAGCACACACACACACACACACACACACACACACACACACTCACACACACCTTAGTCCGGCTGTGAGGGCTTCCTCTGGGCTTTTTGTGGTTGAGGTTTAAGGATCATTGTCTTTGAAAACAAGCACATGTTCTGTAGCTGCCTCAGATTCATAGCCTCTACTAGAATTAGTCACTGATACAGGGATCGTCGTGTTGTGTGAAAGAAACGAGTCGTTCACTGCCACAGAGTTTGCAGTTACACAAATGACATGAGGAATGACGGGAAAAAAAAAAAACCAAAGGAGATGATGCGATTACGTAATGGAGGTACGTGGATTTAGGTGGTGAACCCCGGACACGCAACCAAAGGACTATCTGCTATCTGATCCTCGCGTGTGAGTAAGACTTTGTTTGTACACACGTGAGGATGGCTGTGTAAAGTGGGCGCCATCCATCTGAGCTGGAGGAATAAATCTCTACAAAAAATAGAGAGAAAAAAAACCGTAAACAAACAAACAAACAAAAAAAAGTCCCCGAAGCCTGACATGTGACGGAGACTCGGAAATGACCTACAAGAAAACAAAAAGTGACACGGACACCTCTGAAGCACCGTTCTGTCCTTCAGCCTCTGACCTTTGACCTTTCTTTTGCCTTGACAGAGTGCTCCATGTGGTGATTTGAGACCTAGTTGTGGAAATCCGACCCTTTGGGTACTTTATCGGCTTTTTTTTAAGCGCATGTACTTCGATTTAAACTTGATTAAAAATGAAAAGGAAAAAAAAAAACAATGGAACCTTAGAGAAAAATAAGCCTTGCTAAAACGATGATGTGGATGTGTTCTTTTCTTTCTTTTGCTTGAAAGAACAAGACAAGGGAGATGAAAAAAAAATTAGAAAAAAGAAAAAAATCCGTCCATTTAAAGCCACAATTTCTGTTAAGGTGGAACCTTTATCCGACTCAGCCGGTCATCCTCATGTTTTCGTGAAAAGTGTTAAATAATAAACAGTTATGATAATACTGATAATAAGATCGATGCCGTAATCGAGTATAGTATATTATACCCTTTGCATGTTTGACCTATTTGGATGTTATGAAATGAAACTGCCTTGCAACCGAAGCTATTTATCCGATACTACTAGGAATTTCTGATTTTTAACGACTTTGTTTAGACGATCAACAAGTAGATGATCACGTCAGCCGTCATGAAGAAACGTCACAGTCCCTCAGGTAGATTATTTAGCCGTTAGCCGTTATCGCTCGTGATCACGTCGAACAGCTGCACAATACACGTTACTCTTACTGCTGCACCATGAAAAACATGCAAATGCACCTTTCATTTTTATTTTTTTAATACACCTTTGATGAATTTCCTGACCAGGACTGTTTACTGCGATTTTTCAGGTAGCTCTATTTTTCCATTGTAGTAGTTGTTTTTGTGGTGCTTCACTCTTAGAAAAAAAAAAAGAGATTTAGATCTTTAGTTCATATGAACTTCAATTCAATTCAGAAAGTTAAAATCTGTACAGTATATGTAGATGTTTTTAACAACAACAAAAAATACAACACGATTGAAAAACAAAAGCGAGTACAAAGTACAAGTACAGGACAGATATGAGGCAGTTGGTTAAGGTTCTTCTTCACCTCCTGAGTGTTTGGTCAATCATCTGGATTGTGAGTTTGATTCCCGTTCACCATGCTTAGACAGGAGTAAAGATGGCACTTTCTTCAGAGTGTTATGTCGCTCCCTATCATTGCACGAGCAGCAGTTTGAAAAGCTTTCAGTTCGGTGGCTTCACATACAGTGCCAGTCAAACCTCTGGACACACCTTCTAATTCAATGCTTTTTGTGATGTATTTTCTACATTCTTGAACAGTTCTGAATTTCTTTTTATATTATGAAAAAAAAACACGTATGGCATTAGGTAATTAAGTAACAACGACAGTCAGTTAAGACATGAAGATCAGCTGTTCTGGAACAGTTCATGCAAGAACAGTATTTGCAAAACCCATCAAGCTCCATGATGAAACTTTCTCTCATGAAGACCAAAACTGACCTCTGCTGCAGAGGAGTCAGCAGCCTCAGAAATCACTATTTAACAACCAGCACCTCAGATTAGAGGCGTTATGAAGGATTTACAGAGCAGAAGTAGCAGATATACATCTCAATATCAACTGTTCAAAGGAGATTACTGTGTATTTTGGATCAACACCTTCAGTATTGTTTTATAGTGAAGAAAGAAATACAAATCAGGAAAGATCATGGAGTTAGAGAGTGTGTCCAAAATTCTGACTGTTACTGTATCTTATGCCATCTCTGGATGGTAGCGCTTGTTGATTAAAAAAAAAAGTAGGAAATCAGGTGGATAACACCTTCTTGATTACGATTATAGGGTTCTACACAGAACCTTTCATACAACTGAAGAAAGCTGAGGTTACTTTTGGCATGTTTTTTTTTCTTTCTTCTTCTCGCTGCCTCACATTTCACTTTTCTACAGAAAATAGCCATTTTGTAATGACTAACTTGTGTTTTTAATGGTCGCAGTGACCCGCTGATCAATCAGGTCACAGGTTGGGAGAAAAAGCAACTGTAGAGACAAAGTGCTTAGAAAAATGACCAATATGGAGAGATTGTATTGAAAATATTTAATTGCTAGATTTCCAATTAAAATCTGTGAACAGTGAAGGTTTAGGACGTTCCATGGTGTAGCTGAAGTCACACACTGGATCTACAGCCAAGGTGAACGACCTTCTCTTCACCAGACTTCATTTCTCGATACGAATAAATCTAAGCGAGCTGGAATAGCTACATAGCTGAAACGATTTCTGTTGCTATGGTTACAGCCAAAGAACACAAAAATCTTAGGCCTAACAAATAATAAATCAATCAATATATTCTAATATTTTTTATTATATAATGATTATTACAGCATAAATAGTATAAATAGGAGATGATTAAATCTACGACATTCTTACTCAAAGCTCGTGAATATTTTCAACGGTTTTTATTGCCGATAATCGTGCTTCTAGATATAAATGCATAACAAAAAGCAACGTTATCTGACGATAAAAAGTTGGTCAAAATGTCTAAAAATAATACAAGGCTAGTTTTATAGTTTTATTTTCATCACGTAATGAAATTCTGGTTATAGATTTGACCATACTCAAGGTATTTTTACTCTTTAGTATTCAAATCCTTTTTTTTTTTTTCTAAGAGTGTCTTGATCACAATAAAGCACCAGATGAATGTAAATATTTCAGTTTCTTATTGACTTTGCCTAGACATGTAGTGAGTTCTCTTTGAGGTTCATAATTCAGTTTCGTTCCCGTGACCGGTTTGAGCTCGGGTCTACAAATCCTCTCGGAGAGTCACTGAAACACACACACACACACACACACACAGGGGTATCAGGAGGCAGAGCTCACGAATTCTGAAACTGCCTGTGATGAATAAGCCTTGAGATTGTGTATATTATTATTATTATTATAATTATTTAAAGCAAGATGAGGATCCAGATTAACCCTCAGTCACAGAAAAAAAAAGTCAAAACTCAGAAAGCGACTGCCTCTATGATACGCCTGTGTTCTGTTTTATATCCATCTTTCATGTACTGCCACGTGTCGCTGGGTGAACCCCGGCCGTCTGTCCGACTGTCTGTTTGCCTGTAACGGACCTGATAAAGCTTCCACCTTTAACATTTTGTAAGACTTAAAAATGTCCTTCTAGCTCAGTGTTATAGCAGGTGTTTCAGAAAACCCGTTAGAAAAGAATTTTACTATTTCCATATCGGAGGAGAGATAACCGAATTATCCTAACAGGAAGAAGGAGGAGGAGGAGGAGGAGGAAGAGGACGAAGAGAAGTGAGACGGGCGGGAAAGGCGAGCTTCTCTAACTTTGTTATAATTAATTGTATACCTGTGTATGTAAATATAATGCATTCCTATTTTGCAGTCAAGGACAAAATACTATTTGTAAAATAGAATAAACTTTATTATGAAAAATCTGCCTTTCTTAAGTGCGTTATTTTCATATCGAAAAGATACAGCATGCTGAATTTCAAATTAATTTCAAAATCAGGTAGCATGTTCACATTCAATGTCCCTATCCCTACTTCATATAAAAGCCATAACCATTACCATAGCTTTTACAAAACAGTGTAAGATGCAGATCCTTTATGAAACGCTTATGCCAACGTATGAATGCTTATAGACCTACTGTAACACAATAGCGCATTTTACTTTCATTATACTGTCATAAAGCACTATTCCCAGTCATCATTATATGGTGAAAGTACTTTATGACAGTATAATACTGTAACTATCAAAAAAAAAAAAACATCAGCAATAAAACCTGTAATGCCAGTTTTGACATAAGCCTCTTGTGAAGGTGATTCTTTAGAACATTATTGCTATTTATTACACTTCCTTAAAGCATGTGATAAATGATGAATAGGAATAGAATTTTAAAAAAGCAGCGTGATGTATGGAAAATGTCCTTTCACTTTGGGTTACAGGCATCACAGACATTCATAAGCATCCCTAAGTTGTCATAAGCCATTTATAAAGAATTGGCTGAAAACCTACAGTATAATGTCAACAGATGAGGTTTGACTGAAGAACTTCCTAATGCATATAATGCTGTTTTATAAAAGCTTAATGTGTTATGAAGCCAAAAAAGACCTTCAGGAAGCCTGGAGAACTATTCCTGAGAAAATTCTGGCTCTTTGGAAGCAAAACATGAGGAAATGTAGGGGGTCAAGACTTTTGCACAGTAGTGTAGGTAATGGTAAAATAATGCTATAATGATAAAATAATCAGTGACAATGTCCTGATTTGTTTCAGTACTCTACAGCTATTCATCATCATTAAAATTCATCTCTGACTGTTACTGTAGCACTAACACGGGGGTCTCCTTCTTAAAATTCTAAATATGTAAATGTCTCCTTACAGAAACTTCACCATATCATTATCAACTATTGCACATTTTATTTGTTTCGGTAACACTTCTAGGGCTGTATGAATAATGACGAAAGAATACATTCATAACATATTATAAGGTGCATAATGCATTATACATATTTATAAAAGTAGTTATGTAAATTAATGACAGTTTATAGCACTGTTTTTAATGCATTTATACATAGGTTAAGTAAGTGATGCGTATAATGCTTTATATCTGTTTATAATGCACTGCGAAAAATATGCTTAGGAATATTAGGCTGATAAAAATAGAAATAAAAAATAATTATACTTAATTTGTTTGTGCCTTATACAGTAACTATGAACTGTAAGGTGTTTTCATATAGAATTATAACTGTGTAGTGCCTTATGTATGCATTATAACATATCCATCACAGCACACACACTGCGGGCAATTTGGGAACAACAATTGACCTAATCTGCATGACTGAGGAAGGAAACCGGAGTACCCTGGAAAAACCCACAGATATGCAAACTCCACGCACACAGATTTGAGCTGGGATTCGAACCCAGACCCTCGACAGTGCTAACCACTGCGCCACCTTCCTACTGTACCAGTATACACATAATGATGCCAAACCAACAGTCATGAGATACAAAATCAATGTTTTGCAATGACCACTGAACTCTCTTGGTGTGACCCACAAGCACAAACCCAAGAATAATAAAAACACATTTAATTATTCTGTATGGAGGAATGCACAAAAATTCTCCAATCTTGCTAGACACCACAGAAACCATTTCACTAAGTATTCATTTTAGATCATAACTTTAGAGAAAAGTAAATGTTTTACTTATAAAAGCATTACTTTTTAGCATTCAAGTAAGTACAGAATTTCTACAGGCTTCTGTGGGAATTGGTGTCCATTCATTGTGTAGAGCGTTTATGAGATCAGACACTGAAGATGGACGAGAAGGCCTGACTCACAATCTCCAGTTCCAGTTCATCCCAAAGGTCCCGTTCCAGTTCATCCCAAAGGTGCTCGATGGGGTTGAGATCAGGGCTCTGTGTTAGGGCCGGTCAAGTTCTTCCACGCCGAACTCACCAAACCATGTCTTTATAGTCCTTGCTTTGTGCACTGGAGCACAGTCATGTTGGAATGGAAAAGAGCAGAGCATTGTCCAAGATGTCTTGGTGTGATGAAGCATTAAGATTGCCCTTCACTGGGGATAAGGGGCCGGATTGATCGAAACACATTCATTCAATAATTACCAGGTTTGGCCAAATACTTTTGTCCATATAGTGTACCACTTATTATTCTTTTTAGGAATAAATTTCAGGACTAAATACATTTCAACTACAGTTATGTCAGAGACTGAAGGTTTAATATTGAACATTAAGATAAAGTATGAGCTGGCAGATTGCCAAGATTAAAGAAAATAAAAACCTTATATGGCATACATTTACCACCTACTAGGCTTTATAATTGTTGTTGTTGTTGTTTAATGTTCATTCCCTTTGACATTGTTATTTTTGAGTGTACTTCAGACATGTAACACACTTATAAACTCATTCCCATCCTCACTGGAATTGAATTCACATTTGAAGAGGTGACACCATTAGCAGCGACGTGTCCTAGTCTCTACAGATCATTGACCTCTAAAAAGTTGCCCATAAACTGTGAAAGCTATCAGCAGAGTCAAAAGCAAAACCTTTTGAGGAGTCAAATTTAAAAGAAATTAATATTTTCAGCTACATTTGTTGCTTAACGTGCTGTGAAGATCAGTTTAAAGGAAAATTTTTGTTTCAGCCTCCTTGGTGTAGAATCCATGGAGTGCTTACAGAGCATTTTCAAATAGGAAGTGACTGTCGCCCTCTAGTGGAACAAGCAGAGTTAGCATTATGAGGTGTTAAAAATATTTTTTAAATAGGTACTTTCCTGTGTAAGCTCTGATTTCCTAACACACTTTTAAAATGAAAATGGCTTCTGAATTCCACCAGTTCCTATTTTTTACACACACAAAAAAATCCATACATAACAAAAGGAAATACTTTATTGCCTTTGATGTGAATGTGGTTACGTTTGATTAATGTAACCACTTCTGTTTGCACAAGTAATACTTCTGAACCTGGATTTTAGATTTCTAACCCATCTGCCCTGTCAGCTTGCTATGGCCAAAGGTTTGTGGACAACTGTAGGTCTCATTCTCCATCATCTTCCCAGCCTCTCAAAGCCGATTTTCTAGACTAGCCTTCCTTGATCTTGTCTTGACCTATTCTGTGACACTTTATCACTGCTTTATCTGGTACGTCCACTCGCTCTTTCTTCTCGACATGTTCCCCTTGACATCCTGAGCTCACTACTGCTCATGTAGCTGAATGAACGCACTTCCCCACAGCCACATCTATTTGAAAGCAGCAGATGCAATAAGATGTTCAAATAAATCTATAGGGACAGGTGTCTACCAGGTGTCATATAATGTAGGAGACTTTGATTTGTGAATGATTAAAATTCAATATGTGAACTCATATTGTAAGTATTTTTACAAGCGGAGAAAAAAGTTGAGAAATGTTTTACTAATTTGCCATCATTAACCGGATATATTTCATTGGGTTATGGTATGACATTTTATTTGGCTGCTATTATTAGTAGTATTAAACTAGTATTTCCTGTTTTCATCTGGTCTAATACAGTGGAGTTATTTACCTTGTATATAACTCCACAGATTTTATAACAATCTACTTTATCTTAAGTCATCCAAAGGTCTAGTAAAAAATAAAATAATAATCCTTAGAAAAGCAATAGGGACCTTGTATACTATCTGCACTATGAGACATCATATCCAGTGCGACTTACATTTTTTATCTCATTATACATCTGAGCAGTTGAGGGTTAAGGGCCTTGGTGGCAACAGTGGCAACTTGGTGGTTGTGGGGTTTGAACCTGGGATCTTCCGAACCAATGTCCAATGCCTTAACCTCTGAGCTACCCCTGCCCCTAGTCACTAGGATGTCATAGTGCTGCTGTCATAGTTCTCAGGCCCTAGTAAATAGAAGAAAGCTCAAAGAATTTGGGGCTTAATTATATTGGGCTAACAGGCTTTCACAGAAAAGGAAAATTCTCCGCCTCCTGTCGGTCTACATTATGTCCCCTGTGCGGTGAGGATGTCATGATCCAAATATGCAAAGAACAGGTTAGTGTCTCTGTCTAGCAACCATGTTGTTTTTGTTTAAATGTGCCATTTCTCAGACAAGGCTGTTGTGTATTTTGACTGTCGTTGGGGCTGTTCAGATGTTGCATCTCAGATGTTTTTTTTTTTAAGGAATAGAGATGAATAATCCCAACTTTTCAGAATGATGCAACCAATTAGTTTCACTCTTTTTGTCCTCCTGCATCAGCTGGTAATTTTCTTTTTCATGTTTTTGGGATTTGGGGCAGTTAAATATGAACAGTGGGCTTGTCTTTGAGACTGTCCTGTTAGATTGTCCAGATAGGCAAGAAATGGATCCCAAAATTCCTGATCATTTGTATGGTGTGTACCTCAATATTTCTATCTTGATAACAGACACCATTCCCAACATCCACCTTAGAAAAGATGGAGGAGAGTGAGTTTTCCAGTCTGTATAAATCAGTCTTTTGGCCGTGTTCATACCAAAGCAAGCATCAAAGATATCGATAAGGCTTGAGGTAGATTAGGTGAAGGTTCAAGGTTTCCTTTAAAATATTACACCTGTCACACTGACTGAGCTGAAACAGATTGATGAATCGTGTGCGGTTCAGATTTTAGTAAAGACAGTGTTTGACTATTAACTGGATCAAATGGTGTCTAGTATTAATTACATAAGAGTGCATATTAGTGTTACATTTTAAAGTTGAAGCTTTTTGACCTCGACTTACTAACATTGTATTTGATTATATTCTATGGCTGTGAATATTTCCACTTTTAATTGAGTACGATTTTTCATACATGATCTTTAGGCTACTTTCACATAAGTGTACTTTATGGACTCAGGACTATATCCAGCTGTTGTGACGATTTAAAAGAAACATCTGCGTACTGGTTTCATCGTTCAAGTGCAAAACCTTTATTTTGAAACTTTAAAAATCCCCCTTTCTTTGGCCATGTTGGAAACTAATTTCTGTCTTCACCCGCCGAGCCGCAGCGAATGGAGACAGATCCGTGAACACTATGGGACGCGTTATTGTTTCTCTGGCATTGTTTTGTACGTAAACAAAGTGATTTTATGTTTTAGTTAAAAAAAAAAAAAAAAAAAACTAATCGATGGTTTGAGCCAAATATGTCGGCCGCAGAGGATGCACAGAGCCTGGAGCAGCTGAATAAATTTGAGAAACTGTCAGGGAGCCTTCCTCTCCGAGTGGCAGGTCAGTGGAGACACAAACAACAACAAACAACAACACTAATATAAAATAAAACCGCTGGTAATATAATTATGATGCCAAGATATACCAATAAATAAATTGATAATAATAACTGTTACGCGATAGAAATGTGTGTCGTGTCATTAGCTTAGCGGATGTTTGCTTAACTAAACGTTAACGGCTAGTTATTATCGGGTTGCTGTTGCTAGCTAGCTGTCCTGTACGCTAGCTAACTCGCCTAGCCAGACACATTATTATTATCGTCATTAATTGTTTTTGATCATCTGTCAGTAAAGGCTAATACATCATTCACTCATTCGTCTGTATGTCATAAGTTATCAAGTACTGTACTAGTCAATCTCGTTAACTAGTTGTGTGCGCGCGCGTGTGTGTATGTGTATATACGTATAAATGGTTAGCTTAAAGCTAACTGCGCGCGCTCCGACCTCTGCAAGATTCCTGTCAGGGATATTAATTCTCCTACTTTCTGTCTATATGTATTTGTATATTTGTTTGCTGGTTTGTAGTCTTGCTTGATTATTGTTATTGTTGTACAAAATTCACATTACTTGTGTGATGAATTCCTGTATAACCGTGCAAAGAAAAGAAAAATATAAATGATTTTGACCTTCATGACAAAGTAATTGAGTCAGAATCTCAAAGGAAAATCTATATAGGTGGTACAGTATATTATTGATGGGAATCATCGGTTATCACGATATCCAAGTGCGATTCTGGACCTTAAATTTTTATTCGGGACCCCTGTGTTAGAGGAGACGAGAAGAAAATCAAATGTTTTGTAATACGGGTGATCGATAGAGAAAAGATATAACTAAATAATGAATAACTGAATAATGCCTTTCGGTGTATGATGCCCTTTTCTCCATCGACTACACACTCTGCATCATGTATATAGATAGGGTGTAACAATTGTTATGATTAACTAATGCTTGCCATGCGGAAGGCCCGGGTTTGATTCCCAGCCAGTGCCCAAAGCCCCCAGCCACTGGATGCAGTGCCGGTCCCAAGCCCGGATGAAATGGGAGGGTTGCGTCAGGAAGGGCATCCGGCGT